>JAMFTS010001602.1:0-26136 GCA_028095005.1 Rhynchospora pubera
AGACTCCTTTCTTTTATATTTTCAGAGAGAGAGAATTGATATACAATCTATTCGAAGCCGCCACAGGTATGCGAATGATGCATAATTATTTCCGTATCGGGGGGGTAGCTGCGGATCTACCTTATGGGTGGATAGAGAAATGTTTCGATTTCTGCGATTATTTCTTAACAGGAGTTGTTGAATATCAAAAACTTATTACACGGAATCCCATTTTTTTGGAACGAGTGGAAGGAGTGGGTATTATTGGTGGAGAAGAAGCAGTAAATTGGGGTTTATCCGGGCCAATGTTACGAGCTTCTGGAATCCAATGGGATCTTCGTAAAGTTGATAATTATGAGTGTTACAATGAATTCGATTGGGAATCCAATGGCAAAAAGAAGGAGATTCATTAGCTCGTTATTTAGTACGAATCGGTGAAATGAAGGAATCCATAAAAATGATTCAACAGGCTCTAGAGGGAATTCCTGGAGGACCCTATGAGAATTTAGAAGTCCGACGCTTTGATAGAGCAAAGAATTCCGAATGGAATGATTTTGCATATCGATTTATAAGTAAAAAACCTTCACCGAATTTTGAATTGTCGAAACAAGAACTTTATGCCAGAGTGGAAGCCCCAAAGGGGGAATTAGGGATTTATTTGATAGGAGATAATAGTGTTTTCCCCTGGAGATGGAAAATTCGTCCACCCGGTTTTATCAATTTGCAAATTCTTCCAGAGCTAGTTAAAAGAATGAAATTGGCTGATATCATGACGATATTAGGTAGTATAGATATCATTATGGGAGAAGTTGATCGTTGAAATGATAATTGATACAACAGAAGTACAAACTATCAATTCTTTCTCTACATCGGATTTTTTCAAAAGAAGTCTATGGACTGATATGGATTATACCTATTTTGACCCTGATATGGAAATCACGATAGGGGTACTCGTCATTGTTTGGTTAGAAAGAGAAATATCCGCAGCGATCCAACAGCGTATTGGGCCTGAATATGCTGGTCCGTTGGGAATTCTTCAAGCTATAGCAGATGGGACGAAATTACTTTTGAAAGAGGACCTCCTCCCATCTCGAGGAGATATTCGTCTGTTTAGTGTCGGACCGTCTATAGCAGTCATACTCAGTTCTACTAAGCTATTTAGTAATTCCCTTTTGGGTATCGTCTTGTTTTAGCGGATCTCGGTATAGGTGTTTTTTTATGGATCGCCATTTCAAGTATTGCTCCTATTGGCCTTCTTATGTCAGGATATGGATCGAATAATAAATATTCCTTTTCAGGTGGTCTCCGAGCTGCTGCTCAATCAATTAGTTATGAAATACCATTAACTCTATGTGTATTATCAATATCTCTACGTGTGATTCGCTGGAATATGAACTTTTCTCTCTCTTTCTTCTAGAAATCAAAGAAGAAAAAGAGGTTCAATGTATTGAATAGATATTCTCATTCATTTTTTGATTCAGCATTCGGGTTGATTAGTTAAACCAGATAGTTATATGAGTGAAACAAAACAACTTATCCATTTGTAGTAAGAAAAAAAAATCTCATTCCCTATGTACGTACAAGCATCCAGTTGAAGGAAACATAAGCAGGGATAAACAGTTTATCCCAAGATTGCGATTTTTTGATTAGTCATCATATCTTGAAGCGGGTGCAAACAAAAGATCAACTGTATGGAGTTTCTACTACTGTCTTGTATGTATTACTATACCGGCGATCAATCAAAAGTCAGTGGACAGTTAGGAACACCAAGGTACACAAAGGATTAGTAATAGATATAATGGAAGGTATCAAAAAAAAGGTTTTTCCACATAAAACGAATCATAATAAGGACTTGAAATTGGTAGAAATGATCAAGTAGTACTTCCCTACGATTCCGATCTAGAGTATGCTCCTATTCACTGATTCAAAAAATGACTATCAAGAACGAATTAATCCTTTATTTTTTTTTGAAGTACCCTCCCCTGAGACAGAAGAAGAGGAAAAAAGAAATGGAATGCCATATATGGAATGAATAATCAAGAAAAGATCTTTCTTGATTATTTCTTCCATATTGATTCATATACAATTCTTATCATGATTCATGAACGAATGCCTAATTCTTTATATTTATTCATTGATATAACGAGTATTTTTATTGAAAGATTCAGTCTATTACCGAACAAAGAGAGATTCCTCATTATAAAGGATAAGATCAATTCGGAAGCAAGTTTTGATTATTCTAGCAGACAGAATTCCATTGGTCTAATTTGGGACTCTCCGATGTATCTTTATTCTGTCTACCCCCAAAGAAAGATGCCGATAATACCGAACTAGTCCTTCCATTTTTTGCTGGCCATAGAGGAGCCCGTATGAAGCTGAGGTTTCATGTACGGGTTTTGAAATAGCGATGAAAACTGTGATGTTATTATCGACTATGATTATCTAACAGTTCAAGTACAGTTGATATAGTTGAAGCACAGTCCAAATATGGTTTTTGGGGGTGGAATCTGTGGCGTCAGCCTATAGGCTTTCTAGTTTTTCTCATTTCTTCTCTAGCCGAATGTGAGAGATTGCCCTTTGATTTACCAGAAGCAGAGGAGGAATTAGTAGCAGGTTATCAAACCGAATATTCGGGTATCAAATATGCTCTCTTTTATCTTGCTTCTTACCTAAATCTATTAGTTTCTTCGTTATTTGTCACAGTTCTTTACTTAGGTGGGTGGAATTTCTCCATTCCGTACATACCCATTCCTGAACTTTTCAGAATAAATCAAATGGCCTGGAATTTTTTGGAATGACAATTGATATCTTTATTACATTAGCTAAGGCTTATTTGTTTCTCTTCATTTCTATCACAACAAGATGGACTTTACCTAGGATGAGAATAGACCAGTTATTAAATCTTGGATGGAAATTTTCTTTTACCTATTTCTCTAGGTAATCTTTTATTAACAACTTCTTCTCAACTTGTCTCACTATAAATAACAGAATACGATAACAAGATTCTCGATTCATAATATCTCTCAAACAAGAGAAAGAAACTTCCTTTTTTTTCATGGATATTTCCAATATGTTCCCTATGGTAACTGGGTTCATGAATTATGGTCAACAAACCATACGAGCTGCAAGGTACATTGGGCAAAGTTTCATAATTACCTTATCCCACACAAATCGTTTACCTGTCACGATTCAATATCCTTATGAAAAATCAATCATGTCAGAGCGTTTTCGAGGGTCGAATCCACTTTGAATTTGATAAATGTATTGCTTGTGAAGTATGTGTTCGTGTATGCCCGATAGATCTACCTGTTGTTGATTGGAGATTGGAAAGAGATATTCAAAAGAAACAATTGCTTAATTATAGTATTGATTTCGGGGTTTGTATATTTTGTGGTAACTGTGTCGAGTATTGTCCAACAAACTGTTTATCAATGACTGAAGAATATGAACTTTCTACTTATGATCGTCATGAATTGAATTATAATCAAATTGCTTTGGGTCGGTTACCAATCTCAATAATTGGAGATTACACAATTCAAACAGTTAGGAATTCGACTCCAATCCAAATAGACAAAGAGAATTCCTTTGATTCCAGAACGATTACTAATTACTAAGATTTTTTTTGGTTAGTCAGTAACTACAAATCAAACTCATAACTATTTATTGTCGAGAATCACTCTTTGATTGAAACTGAGAATCGATTTTTCGTGATGGGATGATTTCGAAATATACAATTTGAACCACTATTCAAACGAGTCTTTTTTCGGATAAAAATTCGATTTCCATTCATCCATATTTCCATTTCATTCTATGATAAATGGATCATAAACTATATTATATATAAGAACAAAATAGGGGAACCCCTTTTCCTTTCCTGGACCATTTAGTACGGTCATGATAGATTTGAAGTTCTTTCTTTTTTTTTTTACATAATGGATTTACCTGGACCAATACATGATATTCTTGTGGTATTTATAGGATCAGTTCTTGTATTAGGGGGTCTAGGGGTAGTATTACTTACCAATCCAATTTATTCTGCCTTTTCGTTGGGATTGGTTCTTATTTGTATATCCTTATTCTATATTTCATTGAACTCCTATTTTGTAGCTGCCGCACAGCTCCTTATTTATGTCGGAGCCATAAATGTATTGATCTTATTTGCTGTAATGTTCATGAATGGTTCAGAATATTCCAATGATTCCTATCTTCGGACCATTAGAGATGGGGTTACTTCACTGATTTGTACAACTATTCTTTTTTCACTAATGGCTACTATATCAGATACATCATGGTACGGGATTCTTTGGACTACAAGATCAAATCAAATTATAGAACAGGAACTCACAAATAACGTTCAACAAATTGGGATTCATTTAGCAACAGATTTTTTTCTTCCCTTTGAACTCATTTCTATAATTCTTCTAGTTTCCTTGATAGGTGCAATTACTATGGCTCGACAATAAGAAATACTTAGAATGATTCCAAATTCTAAGAATTGCTAATTCTAAATCAAAATCAAAAAAATCCAAATTTTTGGTTCATTAATTATAAGTCAAAATCTATATTATCTTTACTTTATTTTAATATTTTTTTACTTTCTTTTATATAAATATTCTCTTTATTTTTTCAATTTTATAAAGATTAGGGAGCCAACCAATAATGTTTGAACACATGCTTCTTTTGAGTGTTTACTTATTTTCGATGGGCCTTTATGGATTGATTACAAGTCGAAACATGGTTAGGGCACTTATGTGTCTTGAACTTATCCTTAATTCGGTTAATATAAATCTTGTCATTTTTTCTGATATGTTTGATAATAGACAATTAAGAGGAAACATTTTTTCCATCTTTATTATAGCTATTGCAGCTGCAGAAGCCGCTATTGGATTAGCAATTTTTTCATCTATTCATCGTAATAAAAAATCAACAAATATCAATCAATCCAATTTATTAAATTATTAGTTATTTTTATTACATAGATAAATCATCCAAAAAAGCCTAAGTCTTTATTCAATTTTTATGCAAAATTGATTGATTCTTTTAATTTGTGGAATTTTTGAATTCCATATATTATATTATAGAGTAGAATATAAGTAACAAATTTATAACTCAATTTGTATTTAGTTATGTGCAACTTGTCTGATAATGATCCTCGAGATCAAATTCGAAATCTATCAGCCTTTTTTTAAAGTAGATTCCATTATTATATGGATTTTTCTATTTTATTGTTCAATTTTTCATAAGTCACTGCTTCATCTGGTATTTAGAATATAATGGATTCGTCCACTACTTTGACCAGATCGAAAATTTTTGATTTCCAAAAATAGACTTTCGAAATTCAATGTCACATTCAGTAAAAATTTATGATACCTGTATAGGTTGTACACAATGTGTGCGAGCTTGTCCTACGGATGTATTAGAAATGATACCTTGGGATGGTTGTAAAGCCAAGCAAATAGCTTCCGCACCAAGAACGGAAGATTGTGTAGGTTGTAAAAGATGTGAATCTGCCTGTCCAACAGACTTTTTAAGTGTTCGTGTTTATCTAGGGCCTGAAACAACTCGTAGCATGGCTCTAGCTTATTGATACGTTACAAAAAGCAAAAGCCCTACCTGAATCATTTGATTCCTCTTTACCGAAAAAACCCGTGCTCGATGAAAGCTATAATCTCGAGCACGGGTTTCTCTAGTCAAAACGTATATCTGACTATCATGAGATATTTTCCTTGGTTAACAACACTTGTTGTTTTTTCCCATATTTGCGGGTTCTTTTACTTTCTTTTTTCCTCATAAAGGAAATAAGATATATCGATGGTATACTCTATGTATATGTTTGTTAGAACTTATTCTAGCAGCTTATGTATTTGGTTATCATTTTCAATTTGATAAAAAATTAATGCAACTTAAGGAAGATTTTCAATGGATAGATGTTTTTGATTTCCACTGGAGATTGGGAGTGGATGGACTTTCTATAGGACCTATTTTACTGACAGGCTTTATTACTACTTTAGCCAGTTTAGCAGCTTGGCCAGTTACTCGAAATTCCCAATTGTTCTATTTTCTAATGTTAGCAATGTATAGCGGTCAAATAGGATTATTCTTTTCTAAAGACCTTTTACTTTTCTTCATCATGTGGGAATTCGAATTAATTCCCGTTTATTTGCTTTTATCCATGTGGGGAGGTAAGAAACGTCTTTACTCAGCTACTAAATTCATTTTATACACAGCGGGAGGTTCTATCTTTTTATTAATTGGAATTTTAGGTATGAGTTTGTATGCTTCCAATAAACCAACACTAGATTTTGAAGGATTAATGAATCAATCATATCCTATCTTTCTAGAAATAATATTCTATATTGGCTTCCTTATTGCATATGCTATCAAATTGCCGATTATACCCCTACACACATGGTTACCAGATACACACGGAGAAGCACATTATAGTACATGCATGCTATTAGCTGGAATTTTATTAAAAATGGGAGCATATGGATTAATTCGGATTAATATGGAATTATTACCCCACGCCCATTCTATATTTTCTCCTTGGTTGGTAATAATAGGAACAATCCAAATCATTTATGGAGCTTCAACTTCTCTTGGTCAACGCAATTTGAAAAAGAGAATAGCATATTCTTCTGTATCTCATATGGGTTTCATAGCTATAGGAATTGGTTCTATAACTGACATGGGACTAAATGGAGCGATTTTTCAAATGCTTTCTCATGGATTTATTGGTGCTGCACTTTTTTTCTTGGTGGGAACCTGTTGTGATAGAATTCGTCTTGTGTATCTCGAAGAAATGGGGGGAATATCTATCTCAATGTCAAAAATCTTTTCTTTGTTCAGTAGTTTCTCAATGGCTTCTCTTGCATTACCAGGAATCAGCGGTTTTATTGCAGAATTTTTAATATTTCTGGGACTTATTACTAGTCAAAAATATCTTTTAATGGCAAAAATCATAATTATTTTCGTAATGGCTATTGGAATAATATTAACTCCTATTTACTTGTTATCTATGTTACGTCAGATGTTCTATGGATACAAGTTCTTTCATGTTTCAGAAAGAAATTTTTTTGTTTCAGATTCGGGATCACGGGAACTTTTCCTTTCAATCTGCCTTTTTTTACCAATAATAGGAATTGGTATTTATCCTGATTTTGTTTTCTCATTATCCATTGAGAAAGTACAAACTATTTTATCTAATTATTATATTGGATAGTTTTTGATTTCTTACAAAGAAATCAAATATTTCTATTTATTTCAAGAAATCAAAGATTTCTTCGTTGAATTTTTGCTTGGATATATATATCCAAATATTTTGTCTTTTCCTTTTACCTTCATAGTTTCAATATTGTTTGGTTTAGATTGATCTTAACCAGATGTTTTTTTTTTCAATTATTTTTATTGAATATTGAATTGAATATTCAATATTCAAGATAATTCAAGTTTGAAATAGAGTAATCAAAAATCATTTAGATCATTCCGGATTTTCTTATCACTTTATTTTTTGAACTTTGCTATGCAAATCGACAATACCATAAGCTTGTTAACATATTTATCTATTAATCTAATTGAATGAACCGTAGCTATGTAACCCTATTCCTAAAAGATTGATACCAAAATAGCATACCCAAATAAAAAGAAATCCAATAAAAGCTATAAAGGCAACATTTTTACCTTTCCAATTTTGGTTCATTCTAACATGCAAATAAATACCAAAAGTAATCCAAGTTATTAATGCCCAAGTTTCTTTCGGATCCCAGCTCCAAAAAGCTCCCCAGGCTTCATTAGCCCATACGGCTCCGCAAAGAATGCCCAAGGTTAATAAAGCAAATCCAATACTAATAGTACGATAACTCCAGGAGTCCAAATCCTCAATGAAATCAATTTTGAAATAATTTGGAAAATATTTTCGATAGTACTCTACTAGGTCTAGAGTTTCAGCCATTGTTAATCCTCCTTTTGCTGAGTCTAATATTCGACTTTCAATTTCTTTTGAAACTGCATCGTTAGTTGCCATCAAAATTAGAACAGCAATTGATAGTAAGCACCCAATAATAAGAACTACATAACCAACCATTATTATAGATACATGCATTAATAACCACAAAGATTGGAGCGCAGGCACTAATATTTTTAATTTAGGTATTTCGGGTGAGAAAAATAAACCCCATACAGCAAAAAAAGCTTGAGTCAAAATTGTACTCGTTATAGTGATTTTGTTTAATTCATTTTGGTTATTCCGAGTTTTCAAAATGAAATAAATTAGAGAAGAAACACATGAAAGAAAGGCTAAAGATTCCCTTAAATTAGTTAGGGGAAAAAATCCAGATTCGATCCAAAGGAAAATCAATAATGCAGTGGTACAAAAAAAACAAAAAAACAGACCTATTTCTGAGGAATTGCGTAACTCGAGAGTTTCACCAAAACCAAAAATAGAAGAAATAGCAGAAAAAATGTTGATCAAAATGACAATTAAAATAAAAGAGAATGACAACATATTTAAAATATGTTCTATAGCAGCAAGCGTTATAGTCATAAAAAGTACTCCTTTTTGATTTTTTACGGCGATTTTGAATAGTTGTACTTTATATTATAAAAAAAAAAGTGTTAGTTGTGCAAGGTGCCGCCACTCGGACTCGAACCGAGACACACAGGGTACTGCTTCCTAAGAGCAGCGTGTCTACCAATTTCACCATGGCGGCTTATTATAAATAATAAGCCAATTCATAATCAATTGTCAAGATTCCAAAATTCTATTTGAAATAAGAAACCTTAGAATATATAAAGAAAAAGATTTGTTTCATCTTGGATTGAAATTCTAAATAAAGTAACTTTGACTTAGTCAAAATTTGCTTCTTAATATTTTTAATATTAATATTGACCCTTTTTTCGAATTTATCTTATTTTCTGAATCAAGAATGATAAAAATTCTTTGATTTTTAATTATTTAAAATCTTAGTAGAATAATAAAAGAAATAAATAGTTTTCTTTTTATATCATTTCAAATTTATTATAAGATTTTAAATCTTAATTAAAAATTTTTTTCTTAAAAAAATATATATATATATATATATGGAATATATGAATGGAACTAGATATTTAAAAAGTAGAGCACCTATGATATTTAGGTGCTCCGAGGCATTTGGGCTATTTAGTAGTAGATCAATCTAGTGAATTTCAATCTTGATTGGAGTCATCTTCACCCGATCCATTTTGATCGGGCCAGCGAATTTTTGCTTCCTTTAATTCCATCAGGTAAATACATAAAAGTAAATCTGGATTACTTTTGATAAAATAATCCAAAAGATCTCGTTCTTCACTTTGTAACAAAGAACGAACTTGATTTCTTTGGTTTTGGCAATGGCCATATAAGTATCTTCTCAATTCCTCTATACACGAATCAAGTAATTCTTTTTCCGAAGAAAGGCCGGCTCTGAACCTCGACAAAGCCTCATATATTTGATCCAATTGAGCCTTATTGGAGTAATATTCATCCATACAATAGGTTTTGCACATATAGTACATATATGTGTATCTATAATGCTCCTTCCTTTCCTGTACTTCCGTAGTAAGTTTGTACTTATCTCGAATTTTCAATTCATATATGATTGCTTCATCGAATCCGTCTTTAGTTAGACTATCTTCTAATACTCTACGGGTTTCTTCCAAATTTTCCATTCTGTTCGGTAACAGAGAATTTAATAGTTTAAAAAATTCCTTAAAGGAAATTACCTTTTCATCACAGGTATAGGTGATGGTCAGGACTTTTAGGAGCAGATTTTTGGTTTTAACATGCTCTCTTAGGAAATAGGGAAGCACCCCCTCGACTGGAATGGTGCTTCCAAGTAATACGTATTCATGAAAACCGTTTTCGAATTCTGCATTTTCGATTTCTTCAAAAAAACGCACACATGGTTAAATCTGGGTGGATTTGAGTAAAACACTCAACGATATCAAAAATATCCATAATAGACCCTCCAAATTTTTCTCCAAGATCCTTGGATCTAGTGTCGATTGGAAGATAAATCTCTTTTACAAAAAAAGAAAGTAATTCTTTCGAACTTACTTTTTTATTTTTGAAATTGAGTAAACAACTACTCAATCTGTCTAGCAGGACCTCATTCAAATGGGCCTCTGCTTTACAAATTTCTTTAGAGATATCACTTATCTCCGCTTCCGTAATTCCTGGGAGCATGTGTCGTTTTTTTCATCGAAAACAGGATTTTTAAAAAAATTGAATACATATTACGTTGTTCTAAATGGGTTTTTTTTGCATTAGTCCTATTTTTTTTGTTCTTCCCTCTTAGATAAGACAAGGTCTATTTGTTTCATTAATGTTTCAAAGGTTATAAAGTTTTGCCCAAATATATGAATGTAACCTACTATTTGGAGCAAATAGACTTTGTTACTATAATAATCGCTTAAAAATAATTCTATGACTCCCATAAATTGACAGTAACCGCCGGCACTAAATCGAGGATCGTTTCTAACCATGGTGTGTTCTCCTTTTTTTTTTTTTTGAATTTTTATTCTTTAGAATCTCTAGAAGAGATGGAATAGAATAAATTAACTGGTTTTTAGAATTAAAAACCATATGAATTATGATTAGATTTTCAATCAAAAAATCTGAAAATTGATTTCAAAACTATTCAATTTTTCACAATATAAAAAGGAATTTATTTTCCTTTTTATATTGTAAAAAGGCCATTAAGAAGTATTTGAAACCCTAAAAAAAATATCCATTTTAAGAAATAATCTATATTCTATATATAGAATATTTTTCAAGTTGTAATTAAAACTTACTCTTAATTAGTTATTTGAACTATAACCAAATAGTTCATATTACTTAATATAGTTAAGTACAAAATTATTCAAAAATTAAGAATTAAGAATTTAGTTTGAATTTCTATTAATGTAAATCAGTTTTTACAAAGCTAATTCTTATTAAATCGAAAGTATTTGAGTCTATATCATTTGAGTCTATATCATTTGAGTCTATATCTATTTGACTAGTTTGTTGTACAAACAAACCAAAACCAAAAATCTTATTATTTGATTGTTCTTGTATCAACCTTTTTGAATTTCCCCAAAAAACTGATTTTGCTAAGGATTGGGCTTTTAATGCGGTTAAATATCCGTTTTTTAACCAGATATTTCTGCGAATCCGTTTTTTTGACACAGAAGTACGTTTTTTTTGGAACTGCCATTTCAAAATCAAATTATTTATTTTTCTTTTTTATGTGAAAGACATTTATTGTTCAGAAAAAACAATTATTCGTTGATCATAATAGATATTTTTCTAATATCTATTAAAAAACTCTTGACTATGACCATTTATTATTGTTTGATCCGACTTCACAAACAAAAATAAAATATTTGTTTGTATTTTATTAGGTATCTAAATAGAAAACAAAGAAAAAACCGAATAAAATAAAGAAAAGGAAGAATTCCATAATACGATAAAACAATGGAGAATCTTGTTAATTGAATAATAATATATTATTCAATAATTCGAATAAAAACAAAAACTATTCAATTTTTAAAAAATTGAATATTACATATCAATTTTTATAATTTTTGAATCTATGTGTTAAAATTAAAAAAAAACCAACTGAGCTATAACCCTTCTCCGAAACATTTTAACAAAAAAAAGATTTTTTGTCAAGATAGATTTCATATATTTCTATATGAATTAAAAAAATAGGAAATTTAATAAAAAAAAAGATACAAAAGATAAATAAAAAAATAAATAAGAGGAGACCCTCCCATTTCCTATGTATTTAATTCCTTCTCCTATAAAAAAACTTGTAACACCGATTCCATTTGGAATCCCATCAATTATACGTCTATCAAAAAATTCAGTGAATTTACTTAATCTTCTTATACCGAATGTAAAAACATTCGTATAAAAAATGTCTATACAACCACGATTATATGACCAATTATATATTGGATTTTGTATTTGATCTAAGAAATGTCTTTTAACACACCATTTTTGAAAAATGCATTAATAAGATAGAAATTCGAGAAAAAGGAATTTCTAGATCCATAAAAAAAGGATGCTATGCATAATCCGAAAGTTGCTATACTTACTGAAATGAGTGCATTTTGAAAGAATTCATATGAATTCACACATTGGTTTGAACTTTCAATAAAAGAGTTTTTTGATAAATTTAACCATTTTGATAATAGATCAAGATCTATTTCTCTTTCATCAAAGTGAATTCCTATTGAACCAATAAACAAGGTAAAAAAGACTAGTAGGAGAAGAGGAAACAGCATAGTATTATCTAATTCATGAGGATATATAGAAGTATATTTATTTGCAAAAATAGTATTGAAACAGTGTATCTTATTTTTTATACTATTTTTTTTTTTTGAGAAAAAAGAGACATTTTTAGTAATTTTTGATAAAGGCAAAATATTATTATTATTTGATTTCTTGGATCTGCTTTTACCCCATGGAGATATTGAATAAAACAAATTTGTTTTAGTACTACTGTAACCTTGAAAATGCACACGCAAATATCCATCAAAAGTAAGTATATATACTCGAAACATATAAAATGCTGTTAATCCCGCTGTGAAATAAGCTATTATCCCGAAAATTTGAGAATAAAACCAGCTATTTGTAAGAATCTCATCTTTAGACCAGAAACAGGCAAGGGGTGGAATACCACAGAGAGAGAGTGTACCTAATAAAAAAGCAGTTCTTGTAATAGGAATATATTTAGTTAAACCACCCATAAAAACGATATTTTGACTTTTTTCTGTTGAGTATCCAACAATAGGTTCCATTGAATGGATAATAGATCCAGATCCTAGAAACAATAAAGCTTTAGAATAAGCATGGGTGATTAAATGAAATAAAGCAGCTTGATATGAACCTATTCCTAAAGCTAGTATAATATAACCCAATTGAGACATTGTAGAATAGGCTAAGCATCTTTTAATGTCTTTTTGAGCAAGAGCCAAAGTAGCTCCTAACAATAATGTTATTACACCAATTGAAGAAATAATATGCATCATATAAGGTGTTATTAAGAAAAGGGGAAACAGCCGAGCCACAAGAAAAATCCCTGCTGCTACCATGGTAGCAGCGTGTATAAGAGCAGAAATAGGAGTGGGTCCTTCCATGGCATCAGGTAACCATATATGAAGGGGGAATTGTGCGGATTTAGCAATTGCACCAACAAATAATAAAAAGGTACATAAAGTAATAAATAAAGAATTTACTTCATTATTTTGGATTAAATTATTGGTTATTTCAAATAAATCTCGAAATTCGAAACTACCTGTTATCCAATAACACCCTAAAATTCCTAATAATAAACCAAAATCGCCTACACGATTAGTTACAAAAGCTTTTTGGCAGGCGTTTGCAGCGAGAGGTCGGGTAAACCAAAATCCTATTAATAAATAAGAGCACATTCCCACTATTTCCCAAAAAATATAAATTTGTATCAAATTTGAACTTGTAACTAAGGCCAACATAGAAGTATTAAAAAGATTTAAATAAGCAAAAAATCTCAAATATCCTTGATCATGAGACATATAATTGTCACTATAAATAAGAACTGTGATTCCAACAGTAGTGATGAGTACTGACATAATTGAGGTAAGTGGATCAATCAAATACCCAAACTCTAGTGAAAAATCTTTATTAATGGTCCAAGACCATAGAGATTGATAAATCAAACTCCCTTTTATTTGTTGAATAGAAAGGTTCAAAGAAAAGATTATAGTTATAATTAACAAGAAAATACTTGGAAAAGCCCATATTCGGCGAATATTTTTGGTTGCAGCCGGAATAAGAAGAAGTCCAAGCCCTATGAATATAGGAACAGGAAGTGAAAGAAAAGGTATTATCCATACATATTGATGTATATGTTCCATAAAAAATGAAGAAGATTAATAATTTTAAATTGATATTCTTTTCTAAAATTTCGAATTCACCAATTCTTATCTTTTTGAAGTAAGATATTTGAAACTTAATAATAATGTAAAGAATAAAGAGAAAATATGGGAATAAGAAAAGAAGAAATCAGACAATAAGACTTTAAGTTAAATAAAAAAATTTACAATTTTTGTGCTTTATTTGATATGATATGAGAATATCATGAAAATATTAATAAGTTTTTTACAAATCGATTTCTTAAGAAACAAAAGGGAATTCTGATTCAATAAAACTAGGATAAAAAAATCTTTTTTGATTTTTAAAATTCTTAGATGAACGAATTTGGCCTTTTTTAACTAATTTCACTATAAATTAACTAGGAAATCCAAATTAGTTAAATCAACTAAATAACTAACTGGGAAAGAAGAAGTCAAAAATAAAGGAAAAAGGGGACCAAAAATTTGGATTTTTTTGATTTTGATTTAGAATTAGCAATTCTTAGAATTTGGAATCATTCTAAGTATTTCTTATTGTCGAGCCATAGTAATTGCACCTATCAAGGAAACTAGAAGAATTATAGAAATGAGTTCAAAGGGAAGAAAAAAATCTGTTGCTAAATGAATCCCAATTTGTTGAACGTTATTTGTGAGTTCCTGTTCTATAATTTGATTTGATCTTGTAGTCCAAAGAATCCCGTACCATGATGTATCTGATATAGTAGCCATTAGTGAAAAAAGAATAGTTGTACAAATCAGTGAAGTAACCCCATCTCTAATGGTCCGAAGATAGGAATCATTGGAATATTCTGAACCATTCATGAACATTACAGCAAATAAGATCAATACATTTATGGCTCCGACATAAATAAGGAGCTGTGCGGCAGCTACAAAATAGGAGTTCAATGAAATATAGAATAAGGATATACAAATAAGAACCAATCCCAACGAAAAGGCAGAATAAATTGGATTGGTAAGTAATACTACCCCTAGACCCCCTAATACAAGAACTGATCCTATAAATACCACAAGAATATCATGTATTGGTCCAGGTAAATCCATTATGTAAAAAAAAAAAGAAAGAACTTCAAATCTATCATGACCGTACTAAATGGTCCAGGAAAGGAAAAGGGGTTCCCCTATTTTGTTCTTATATATAATATAGTTTATGATCCATTTATCATAGAATGAAATGGAAATATGGATGAATGGAAATCGAATTTTTATCCGAAAAAAGACTCGTTTGAATAGTGGTTCAAATTGTATATTTCGAAATCATCCCATCACGAAAAATCGATTCTCAGTTTCAATCAAAGAGTGATTCTCGACAATAAATAGTTATGAGTTTGATTTGTAGTTACTGACTAACCAAAAAAAAATCTTAGTAATTAGTAATCGTTCTGGAATCAAAGGAATTCTCTTTGTCTATTTGGATTGGAGTCGAATTCCTAACTGTTTGAATTGTGTAATCTCCAATTATTGAGATTGGTAACCGACCCAAAGCAATTTGATTATAATTCAATTCATGACGATCATAAGTAGAAAGTTCATATTCTTCAGTCATTGATAAACAGTTTGTTGGACAATACTCGACACAGTTACCACAAAATATACAAACCCCGAAATCAATACTATAATTAAGCAATTGTTTCTTTTGAATATCTCTTTCCAATCTCCAATCAACAACAGGTAGATCTATCGGGCATACACGAACACATACTTCACAAGCAATACATTTATCAAATTCAAAGTGGATTCGACCTCGAAAACGCTCTGACATGATTGATTTTTCATAAGGATATTGAATCGTGACAGGTAAACGATTTGTGTGGGATAAGGTAATTATGAAACTTTGCCCAATGTACCTTGCAGCTCGTATGGTTTGTTGACCATAATTCATGAACCCAGTTACCATAGGGAACATATTGGAAATATCCATGAAAAAAAGGAAGTTTCTTTCTCTTGTTTGAGAGATATTATGAATCGAGAATCTTGTTATCGTATTCTGTTATTTATAGTGAGACAAGTTGAGAAGAAGTTGTTAATAAAAGATTACCTAGAGAAATAGGTAAAAGAAATTTCCATCCAAGATTTAATAACTGGTCTATTCTCATCCTAGGTAAAGTCCATCTTGTTGTGATAGAAATGAAGAGAAACAAATAAGCCTTAGCTAATGTAATAAAGATATCAATTGTCATTCCAAAAATTCCAGCCATTTGATTTATTCTGAAAAGTTCAGGAATGGGTATGTACGGAATGGAGAAATTCCACCCACCTAAGTAAAGAACTGTGACAAATAACGAAGAAACTAATAGATTTAGGTAAGAAGCAAGATAAAAGAGAGCATATTTGATACCCGAATATTCGGTTTGATAACCTGCTACTAATTCCTCCTCTGCTTCTGGTAAATCAAAGGGCAATCTCTCACATTCGGCTAGAGAAGAAATGAGAAAAACTAGAAAGCCTATAGGCTGACGCCACAGATTCCACCCCCAAAAACCATATTTGGACTGTGCTTCAACTATATCAACTGTACTTGAACTGTTAGATAATCATAGTCGATAATAACATCACAGTTTTCATCGCTATTTCAAAACCGTACATGAAACCTCAGCTTCATACGGCTCCTCTATGGCCACAAAAAATGGAAGGACTAGTTCGGTATTATCGGCATCTTTCTTTGGGGGTAGACAGAATAAAGATACATCGGAGAGTCCCAAATTAGACCAATGGAATTCTGTCTGCTAGAATAATCAAAAACTTGCTTCCGAATTGATCTTATCCTTTATAATGAGAATCTCTCTTTGTTCGGTAATAACTGAATCTTTCAATAAAATACTCGTTATATCAATGAATAAATATAAAGAATTAGGCATTCGTTCATGAATCATGATAAGAATTGTATATGAATCAATATGGAAGAAATAATCAAGAAAGATCTTTTCTTGATTATTCATTCCATATATGGCATTCCATTTCTTTTTTCCTCTTCTTCTGTCTCAGGGGAGGGTACTTCAAAAAAAAATAAAGGATTAATTCGTTCTTGATAGTCATTTTTTGAATCAGTGAATAGGAGCATACTCTAGATCGGAATCGTAGGGAAGTACTACTTGATCATTTCTACCAATTTCAAGTCCTTATTATGATTCGTTTTATGTGGAAAAACCTTTTTTTTGATACCTTCCATTATATCTATTACTAATCCTTTGTGTACCTTGGTGTTCCTAACTGTCCACTGACTTTTGATTGATCGCCGGTATAGTAATACATACAAGACAGTAGTAGAAACTCCATACAGTTGATCTTTTGTTTGCACCCGCTTCAAGATATGATGACTAATCAAAAAATCGCAATCTTGGGATAAACTGTTTATCCCTGCTTATGTTTCCTTCAACTGGATGCTTGTACGTACATAGGGAATGAGATTTTTTTTTTCTTACTACAAATGGATAAGTTGTTTTGTTTCACTCATATAACTATCTGGTTTAACTAATCAACCCGAATGCTGAATCAAAAAATGAATGAGAATATCTATTCAATACATTGAACCTCTTTTTCTTCTTTGATTTCTAGAAGAAAGAGAGAGAAAAGTTCATATTCCAGCGAATCACACGTAGAGATATTGATAATACACATAGAGTTAATGGTATTTCATAACTAATTGATTGAGCAGCAGCTCGGAGACCACCTGAAAAGGAATATTTATTATTCGATCCATATCCTGACATAAGAAGGCCAATAGGAGCAATACTTGAAATGGCGATCCATAAAAAAACACCTATACCGAGATCCGCTAAAACAAGACGATACCCAAAAGGAATTACTAAATAGCTTAGTAGAACTGATATGACTGCTATAGACGGTCCGACACTAAACAGACGAATATCTCCTCGAGATGGGAGGAGGTCCTCTTTCAAAAGTAATTTCGTCCCATCTGCTATAGCTTGAAGAATTCCCAACGGACCAGCATATTCAGGCCCAATACGCTGTTGGATCGCTGCGGATATTTCTCTTTCTAACCAAACAATGACGAGTACCCCTATCGTGATTTCCAATATCAGGGTCAAAATAGGTATAATCCATATCAGTCCATAGACTTCTTTGAAAAATCCCGATGTAGAGAAAGAATTGATAGTTTGTACTTCTGTTGTATCAATTATCATTTCAACGATCAACTTCTCCCATAATGATATCTATACTACCTAATATCGTCATGATATCAGCCAATTTCATTCTTTTAACTAGCTCTGGAAGAATTTGCAAATTGATAAAACCGGGTGGACGAATTTTCCATCTCCAGGGGAAAACACTATTATCTCCTATCAAATAAATCCCTAATTCCCCCTTTGGGGCTTCCACTCTGGCATAAAGTTCTTGTTTCGACAATTCAAAATTCGGTGAAGGTTTTTTACTTATAAATCGATATGCAAAATCATTCCATTCGGAATTCTTTGCTCTATCAAAGCGTCGGACTTCTAAATTCTCATAGGGTCCTCCAGGAATTCCCTCTAGAGCCTGTTGAATCATTTTTATGGATTCCTTCATTTCACCGATTCGTACTAAATAACGAGCTAATGAATCTCCTTCTTTTTGCCATTGGATTTCCCAATCGAATTCATTGTAACACTCATAATTATCAACTTTACGAAGATCCCATTGGATTCCAGAAGCTCGTAACATTGGCCCGGATAAACCCCAATTTACTGCTTCTTCTCCACCAATAATACCCACTCCTTCCACTCGTTCCAAAAAAATGGGATTCCGTGTAATAAGTTTTTGATATTCAACAACTCCTGTTAAGAAATAATCGCAGAAATCGAAACATTTCTCTATCCACCCATAAGGTAGATCCGCAGCTACCCCCCCGATACGGAAATAATTATGCATCATTCGCATACCTGTGGCGGCTTCGAATAGATTGTATATCAATTCTCTCTCTCTGAAAATATAAAAGAAAGGAGTCTGTGCACCGATATCTGCCATAAAAGGTCCAAGCCATAACAAATGAGAAGCTATACGGCTCAATTCCAGCATAATAACTCTGATATAGCTAGCTCTTTGAGGTACTTGAACATTTTCCAATTTTTCTGGTGCATTTACCGTTATTGCCTCTGTGAACATAGTAGCTAAATAATCCCACCGTGTTACATAAGGTAGATATTGTAGAATTGTTCGGTTTTCCGCTATTTTTTTCCATTCCTCTGTGTAAATAGCCCAATATGGGTTCACAATCAATAACATCTTCACCATCGAGAGTAAGGATCAATCGAAGAACACCATGCATTGATGGGTGGTGAGGACCCATATTGACTATCATGAGATCTTTTCTTGTAACCGGTACAGTCATAACTTTTCCAGTCATATCTTTTCTTCCTGAATTCATTATTCCATGAATTCCTCAAAGTGAGGCTCATCAAAATGAAAAATCGAATACTACTAAATTCCAAAAAATTCAAACGATGAAATTAACGAGTTTGTGGTTCCCGAATATTCAATTGATCCATTAATTTATTATAACGTACTTGATTTTTCTTTGACAAATAAGCCAGCAACCGTCGGCGTTTTCCCAGAATTTTTCGTAGAGCCCTTTCCGATACAAAATCTTTTTTGTGCAATTCGAAATGGGAAGTAAGCCTCTGTATCTTATTGGTGAAACTGAATACTTGAAATTCAACAGAACCTTTGTTTTCTTCTTGTGGAATAATGGGAGTGGATGAATTTTGGACCATAAATAACAAAATTTTTCTATCTTTTTTCTTTTTCATGGATGATTTTTCCGATCAGGAAAAATCAAAAAATCAGGATTATGCCAGTTATTTGAATCTAGTTTTGGATTTATTCATATACTACTTTGTTATTCTATCCAAATCAAATGGAAGATTTGATTTGGATAGCAGGAGATAATCCATTTCTGTATTAAGGAAAAATGTCTTTAACGACAATTTGAAGAACTCTGCTAATTTCTTGATTCCTATGTTGGTATAGGAAATACACTATTTTCGAATTCTAGATTTTGGATACATACGTATCCTTAACATACTGAAACGACTTCCATTATTGGTATTAAACCAATAGCGATTCATACATAATAAATCTTCGAATCGGAAATTTGGCCAAAGAAAAGATTTGCATTTCACGAATTCATTGGGATCTGTATTTAGTTCCTTCTCATTGAAAACATTGAATAATTGGCTAGAGTTTTTTTTTTGTTTTCTTTTTTTTTTTTTTTTCTTTCCATCGGATCGCTTTCTATCCCTAACATTCCAATTAGGGTAATTGAAAGAACTTAAAATTCGCAATTCTCGACAACGCCTAGAAGATAGAATATCTTCAGGACGAAGGAAGTCCTGACTTTGATGCTCATTTTCATTGAACAATGAGATATTGATACTTATCATTTGATATAAAATGGATTTCCCGTCTATTTTCTGACATAGACGAAATTCGTCGAATTTCAGATATTGATTTTCTAACAAAGAGGGGACACTGTCACTTTTCTCTGTTAACATTTCCATTAGTTCCAAATCTATCTCGCCTTCTCGATCAATTTGGTACTTACTTGTTGTGGATCTCTTCTACGAGGTATAGGAATCCCCTTTTCCTTTTTTTGCAGATAGTCTTTGAACAGTCTAAGCAGGTGATAGCTCTCGTCTATCCCACTTTTTATTTTTTTCTTGGTTTCGGGGGTATCCAATCTTAATTGGTAAAGGAAAGATTTTTTGATCAAGAAATCAAATTCTTGCATGTCATTTAATCCTCTGATTATCTTCTTTTTCTTTTTTTCTTCACTTCCCGGTTCTGGTTCATAACGCACTTGTACTATAAAATCTTGTTCTGACTTATTTGTTTTTTTGACATTAAAAATTTTTCCCGCGTTAATAGCTTCCTGCATAGCTTCGTCTTCCGTTTTTTTGCCGTCTTTTGGATCTTTATTTTTTGGATCTTTATTTTTTGGATCTTTATTTTTTGGATCTTTATTTTTTGGATCTTTACGAGGATCCAAATCAAAAAGAAGGAATTTGATTGGCGTAATCCATGGTTTCTTTTTATATTCATTTAAAAGTAGTACCAATTCTGGGAAGAACCAATGAGATCCTATATGGAATCCAAAAACCGTTTCTTCATTCCTTTTTTTCCATTCTTTATTCATTTTCTTCCAATCCAAAAAATCTTCTTTTTGATTTTTTTTTTGATCCGAATCTTCTTCTTGATCTGAATCTTCTTCTTGATCTTCTTTTTGATCCGAATCTTCTTTTTTACCTTCTTTTTGATCCGAATCTTTTTTTTTTACCTTCTTTTTTACCTTCTTTTTGATCTTCTTTTTTACCTTCTTTTTGATCTTTTTTTTGATCTTTTTTTTGATCTTTTTTTTGATCTTTTTTTTGATCCGAATCTTCTTTTTGGACCATATATTTTTTGGTCAAATTGTTTTGGATTCTTTCTTCTTCAGTCTTAGTATTTTGATAACCACCTATCAGTGGATTGACCCACAGTTTATTGTTATTAGTATAGGTATCTATATCGCTCTTTTTTGTAAGGAGAATTCGACAATCAAAATATTTTCTATCTTGATTTTTCCATGGATAAGAAAAACTTTCTAAATCTTCTAGATGATCACTAATAGCTAGACTGACAAATCGAGAAATAGATAAGTTCTTTTTATCTTTATCCCCATAGTTCATATATATATTTGCTAAAAGATCATATCTGTAGTTTTTTTTTAATTTTTCTTTTAGACTAAGGAATGAATCAAATCCATAGGAATCAAATGGCATTGAGTCTTTATTTGGAATCATACAATGTTGATTCATTCGATTTCGCCATTCTTGCGGTTCTAATTGGGACCATTTGGTCTGAGATAAATTGTATTGATAATGACCCCTTAACCAGTTTTTCCACAATTGACTCTTAGTCATTTTCTTATGACTTGATTTGGAATTAAATATCCCTCGATAATAATCTTTCATTTGATCCTTAATAAAAGGATAGGTTTCCTTTTCCTTATATTGAAGTAAAGAACTAAAGTGATATTTGTTAAGGAATGGGCTTTGTGATAATTTGTAAAATACATATTCTTGGGACAAGGAAGATAAGTCATAATCCATTTTTGAATGATTCTTTTTTTGAGTCCAAAAAAAGTTCATTGTATTTTGATCTCTTTCCTTCTTCCCTTTTTGATTTGTTTTATTCTTGTAAATGAATTTCTTCATTTTTTTTTTTATTGATTCAAAGAAAAGTTGCGAATTTTTCCTAGTCCTAGGAAGGTTGTTAATCATCCATAGCAAGATATTTATGGATGTTTTTTCAATGAAATATTTGAGAAAATAACCTGATTTGCGTATTAATCGAATAGTATTTCTTTGAAATATCTTCCAAATAGGTTTCTGTGATTCCGGTCTTTTATCATCACAAATGAGAAGTATTTTGTTCTTTTCTTTTGTGATTTGTTCTATTTCATTTCTGATTCTGATTGTTCCATCAGACCAATTTTGCATTTGTATTTCTATTACTGACTCAATTGTCAAATTCATGGATGGGATTTCAATGGTGGGTTCATGAATAATATTCTTATTGATTTTGGAATCTTTTCCATTTTCAGTCGGTTCATATACTTTTCTTTTTTTTCCTTCGAAAACTTCGAAAAGTAGAAAAGATTTCTTTTTCACTTCTCTCATTTTTTTTAAAAGTTCTTTAAAAATGGGTTGAAAAAAGGAACGTTGCCTTTGGGGAGACCCAAAAGGTACGCGTGTTTCTCTTCCAAAAACTGTTAAAAAAGTTGATTTTCTTACTTTTTCTTTTCTACTTCGCCAAGGTTTCAAACGAAAAGGAAATAGAATCTTGATCTGAATACCATCATTTAACCAATTCATGGGAAATTCTGTTTCTGATAATGCAACACCATTATAAATACATTTAACATGCATTTCTTTCTCCCATTCCTTGAAATCCTCATCCCATTCGGATGATTGGAATAAAACCATCCGGCCAAGATTTTTAGCTATTATCAAAGAAGGTAATACAATTTTTTTTCTAAGAAAAGAGTGGGTTAATAAAAGCAAACCTCTCATTTGTTGAGTGAACTCATCTGCATCCCAAGTTTCTGCTATGGATCGACGTCGTTCTTCTTCGCTCTCTTTTCTTCTCATCTTGCTGTTTTTCCTTTTCTCTACCAAATCGATTTCCTTTATCTTTTCCTCTTGCAAGATTTTCCGTTCTTGTTTTCTCCCCACCGAATTCCTAAGAATGAAAAAAATCTTTGAAAAGATTTTCAAAAAGATACCAAAAACAAAAAAAAAGATTTTTCGAAAAAAAGAAAAAAGCTTGTTTTCTACTCGATCAAAAAAAAGCGGGGAATGTGGATGTGGTTGATACAAGTCCCAAATAACTGTTTTACGTTTTAGACCACGCATGCTTCCTTTGATTGCACCTCGATAATAATCCGGTACTTGCGAGTAATGTACCAAAACTATATTTCTTGATTGCGGCCATTCGTCCTCCTCATCTTCTTCCTTCTGCTCATCTGATTTCTTCTTCTCATCAGATTTCTTCTTCTCATCTTCTTCCTTCTTCTCATTGGATTCCTTCTTCTCATCTTCTTCCTTCTTCTCATTGGATTCCTTCTTCTCATCTTCTTCCTTCTGCTCATCGGATTTCTTCTTCCCCTGCAGAGCCACATCACTATCATCCATTACATAAAGGAGAATGTCTCTGAATTTGCGCAAATAAATTTGCGCGAATACTTGTTTTTCCCTTTCCCTTTCCTCGTCTTTTTTTTGTTTTTCCCCTTCTTCCCCATATTTTTCCTGAGCTTCACTGTCTTCTTTTTCTGGCCGTTCTTCCCTCACTTGCAGGTCGTCCATAAAGCCACTTAGCAATCGAGGAAGATCTTTCTTGATTTCCTGGAAATCTTTTTGAAAAAAATTAAAAAAGTTCCTTCCCTTTTTTGGCTTTTTTAGAACTTTTTTAGTAGTTGGATCAGCCACAATTATTGTGTACAACAGGGTTTTGTGGGACTGCGGTGTACTCGTTCCATCCAACGTAAGTGATCGTGGGCATCCATAAGGACTGCACTCAATGATGGAAATAGTTGGATTACGGGATTAATAAGCGCCTTTTTAGATTTCAATTTTTCATATAGTTTTTTATGACTGTCTTCGTGATCTTCTCTTTTTTTTTTTTTTCGAATTTTTTCATTTGTTGTGTCAGATCAGCTATAGTAAAATGGATTTCCTATGTGTTTCAGAGGCGCTCTTTCTGATATCCTACGATTTGATCCCTTCAAAAGGGGATCCTTCCGTTTAGAAAAAGCATAGTTCTTCATTTTCATCATTACATAATCTGCTCTTTTTTCGAGGATATCTAGAGCAAGAAATCCCTCTTTTCTCTTCTAGAACTTTGATTCGACTTCTTAATTCATTGATTAAGTTGTACTTTTTTTTTTCATTTCTATAAATCCATTTATAATATAAATATTTCTTAGATTTAGAGAATTTTTTTAATCTTTTTAATTCAGATAATTTTCTTAATGCATTTACTATTCTTAATTTCTTTGTTTTCGGATCCGAAAACCAAAAAGAATTGATTAAAGCTAGTTGTTTTACTAGCGTGTCCAAATACTCCTTGAAACCATGTCTATATGTAAAAGATATTCTTTTCTTCCCATCACTTAGACATGTACCAAATAATATTGCCCCATTTCATTTTGTACAGGAATGTCTGTACAGCACGCTCGTACAATCGATTTTTTGGTTTTGGATTTATCGTAATGGACGATTCCATCGTCTAGAATCAAAAAGATTAGTAACTAATATTCTTGTAAACGCGAATTTAGTCTTTTCCTGCTCTTCTTGATTTCTAACTAATTGAGTATTCTTCGTTTTGGAACTTGTTTTTCCATTCTTTTTTCCTGCCTTTCTTGATTTTGCTCTTTCATCTGCTTTATTTTTTCTAGTGTTTTCGGCTTTTTTGTTTCTCCGTTCTGATTGACCAAAGGATATGGAACGCTACCTAAATAGAAGATACAGATGACAAAAGAGAAAATACGGAAGGACTTCTTCCATAGAAGATATATAGTCCAATCCATGAGAGTGTACTTCCAATGCAACACAAGACCCTTGTAGTTCGTTGATTTATAAAAATAAAAATAAGTTTGCCGTACCCAGAATAATACCAATCCAAGCCATTTATGAAGAAAATTTGAGCAATGAACCAAGCACCAAAACTGCTTATGATGAACAACATTTTGTTGTTACATCGAAACATATAAATGTTGGCTAATCTAGCCAACGTTGCGCTTGGTAAACAAAATGATTTAATAATTGAAAAATCACATTACTCAGGAATACACATTGAATACCGAAATTACGTATGGAATTTCGGGTAGTTAGTCCATATTCATAATCCAAAAAGTCCTCGTCATTATACGATGCGAAATGAAACAAAACATATAAAGCAACTAGCATAGTTATTGTATGAGCCTGACTCAATGCTAGATGCAGAGGGGAAATAATAAACTGATACGAGCATTATAAGTTGCCCGACAAGAAAACCAGTTGTCGACGCAACATTCCTCTCGCTCCCTTCTTCCATAACACGAGTTTAATAAGAAAGAAAAAGAGGGTCCTATCGAGAATGCGCTTAAAATCCAAAATAAAGTCCGAATACGACGACCGATTTTGTAGTTTTACTACAAAAAGTTGTACAATGCGAATTATCATTTTCATTTCTCTTCGATTTTAAGATATTGGTTGTTTATTAGAAAATTAGGTAATATTTCTTCACTGATTTCCAAAAAGAAATATCCTTTTTCACGAAAAAAATCCCATTAGTTGCTCATTATTCATCGACCCCTAAGATCGATCTAGTAATGATCAAATTTCTATTCTCTTTACTAAATCATGTAAAACTTGATGTTCAAAAAAATCGGAAAATCTTATTTATTTATCGTAATAGGAATCTTATTTATTTATCGTAATAGTTCTTATTACTAAGAATAACATATTCAATTCCTAAGATTGATAAAATAGTATTGAATTGCATAACAAAATGATTATACTAATCAAATAGTATTTTTGTAAGGGCATGTTGTATAGTTATCTATTCATCTGCATATTCCAATTTTTTTGGAATTGCATTTGGAACAACAGAGTTCGAACTAGATCATATAGTTATTGTATTCAATACATTCGATACGGTGCAAAAAATTCTCTCTAGTTTGGGATAGTATATCGATAAGTAAGATTCTTACTTAGAATCTAT
>JAMFTS010001603.1:0-26135 GCA_028095005.1 Rhynchospora pubera
ATTTGCCCAAGATTTGATCTTTTCAAAATCTAGAAATAACTGACGACAGGTTTTGCAAATGAAGGTAAGACCTCTACAAGCGAGATATCCAGCAAAAAGAAGAAGGAAAAGAATTGAAAAGAGGAACTCAGCCGATATCAATGACTTATTCCTATATGAGAAGAATAATGAAAATGTACAAGAAAGAAAAGGAGAAGACCCATTAAAAGAATCAGTCTTTGTTCGAGACAGATTAGTCTTTTTTCGGAGTAGCTGTACTAAATGAAGATTTGAAATCTTCTTACTTATCAGAGTCCATTTCATCAAAATCTTCTCACTTATCAGAGTCCATTTCATCAAAATCTTCTCAAGATATACCCATGGTATATCCAGAATATCTTGAATTTTGGATATCACGGTTGGGAATATAAAATAGGAAAAAATCTCGGAAAGGATGAATCTGAAATATTTGAACCCGCTCGTAGTAAAGATCGTGAGCAGCCATTCTTTGTAAATAGTCCATTCTAAGTAAATAATATTTTCTTCAATATTCCCTTCGAAAAGTTTTACAGAAAAAAGTTTTTTTTTATTGATTATTTTGATATTTCTTTTTTTAACGTATTTCTTTTTACTTCGAAAACCAAAAAGACTCCTTTTTTCCTTCTTTCCGGATGGTAAAGATTTCTCAGAACATGGATTTGATCCACAGTCCATGTTTGAATTGACACTGAGATACTGATGCAAGTTCTTCATTTTTGAATCAGATCGATTCATATCTGAAAAAGATTGCCAAAAAGTTTTTTCCAATCTAAAAAGGTCCGCGATCGAGGAACTAGCTCTAGAAACGACTGGATCAGATTGAATTGGTCTTAAAAGGTCCGCGATCGAGGAACTAGCTCTAAAAACGACTGGATCGGATTGAATTGCATAAAGAGTTCTTGGAAAAATGAAAGATGTATAGAATCTATTATAGAATTTTTGATACAATTTATACATGAAAGATTTGTACAAGTTCTCTCTTTTGTCGCTACTTTTTGGAAAATCCTGATCCTGAGGTATGTTTATGTCAGATACCCTTGCAGAAAGACTCAAAACAAAATGTTTTTTTTGACCGACGTACAAAGAAACTATTTTGTTGCGAATAAATGAGATATTGAGGAATTTTCGATATGTAAGATCCTCATTATTGATACGAATTTTTTCCCACAAAAAAGGGAAATCTTTTCTTACAAGAGACCCAGAACCAAAAGTGATGTAGATCATTCCAAAATCGAAGTCCATTTGCTTTATAAAAAGAAGATATCATAGAACTTCTATGAAATGCTTTCACGGGATTCAGCCAATTGTCTCGATCATGGGGTATGATGGAGAAATAGGAATCCGTGTTATCAAAGGATTTCATGCGATTCTTTCTACTATGGGATGAGTCAATCATCCACTTTGATATTTCGTTGAAATAAAATGGGGAATATTCTTTCTTCATTGATCCATAATTTCGATCCTTGGGAAGTATTATGATCGTCCAATCTTTGAGAAGTATTATGATCGTTCAATAAGAAGGGTTTCAATTTCTTCAAAAGAACGATTTGAAGACGTAGTGGTTCGAACGACTTCTCCTGGATCGGATCTTTCAATTCATAAATGTACATCTCAGAACTATGAATGGCGATATTCCCGATATGTACAGAGAATCGGGGATATAACCAGTACAAAAACTTAGGAAAAAAGATAAGTAACTTAAGTAACTTATGAAAAAAGAGACGTGCCATGGGCAAAAAGGACAAGAAATAACTTAGTGAAAGTGAATTCGTATATGTCGAAAATTTCGGACCAATCAATCAAATCCCAATAACTCGAAAAATCAGTGATATGGCATCGTAATTGATCTCGTAAATCTCGTAATTGATCGAAGACTACTTGAAGCTTCTCCTGTTTCGAAGAGAAATATCCCAGGAAATCTTCCTGGAGATTCTGGAACTCATTCGACCATTTGCTATATGCATCAGGATACCCATTCCTGGATCTCTGGGTTCGACAAATAAAAGGGTCGAACCATTTCTTCTCACTCTTTGCCCAATTGGATAAATGTTGATTGATCGTAGATTTCGTCCTAGTTCGATGATTCATACTATCTTTTCCAATGGAATCCTTATTCGGCTCCGTTATTGATAGAATGAATCGATTTACCATTTCTGCAAATCGATCTTCTGCATTCGATTTCTCCTTCGGAATCATAGAATACCCGGGGGAAATAGGATGAATTGAGACGGTTTTTTGTAAATACCTAATTATTTTGAATAGATCCACCAGTTCTTTATGTTCCGATCGCCGCCTGAAGGGGACAAAAGAAACACCCAATTTTCTCTTCCAAAGAGCCTTCTCTACAGGGGACCTCTCCGTAGGACTCGAACCCAGATAAAGTTCTGACCATCTGTCAGAGAAAAAAGAATGAATGGATCTTGTAGGATTCCCAAGAAATTCTTCGATTTCTTCCGGAAGCAGATTATTATTCATCCGCTTTTCACCTTCTGCGGATAGCCGGAACTTTGAGGAAGATCCAAAAAGAAATTTCGGGAATCGACCTGATTCTATCTCTGTTCGTTCCACATCCTCATTTCTAAATGGAATCGAAATGATGTATGGATTGATTAGAAGATCCTTTTGGAGGATACAAAAGCGAAATTACAAATCTATTAATATTAGAAGATTCTTCTCTAGATCCAACCGAATTCATAGGTATAGGAAGAAACCCCCTCAAATAGATATTTTTTCGTTCAACTATATTTCGATTTTGAAGACGACATAAACAGACCCCTAGTACAAGTAGCATCACACCCCTTACCACATTTTTGACGACACCATGGACACGTTTTACTACATTTTTGATCCTGGAATCTCGAGTTATTAAACCTGTTTTGGTTAAATATCGATTGCTTCCTGAACCCTGGGAATTTTTGGAAAATAGGATACCCAAAATTCGGGAGTCAAAGAGTCTCATAAAGCGTTCTTGGTCGAAAAAAATGTCTATGAAAGAGTGAGATTTCTTGATCTCTCTTAATATCTCTCTCCAGTCCAAGATCCAGCTGGATATCCAATCATGTGCTGTATTTTTCTTTTTTTTTTTCATAGAGTTCCTACTTTTCTTTAAGATTATTATGAAGAGTATTAATGTTATCCTTATTTTACTACAAAAAATGCTGATGATGATTTTCATTTTGACTTCTATTTTTTAGGTATTGGTTGTTGATTAGAAAATTAGGTAATATTTCTTCACTGATTGTTTAATATTTGAATCATTGATTCTTTCAGTCACATAAGTCTTAATTTCACATCTCCGAATGTGAAAAGACGTAAAAATATCTTCATATATCAGACGTTCGCTAATTAGTACTGCATCTTCAAAATTGTAACCCTCCCATGGCATATAAGCTACCAATATGTTTTTCCCTAAAGCGAGTTCCCCACCAACTGTAGCGGCACCGTCTGCTAAAATTTGACCTTTTCTCAAACATTTACCTCCCTGAACCCGGGATTTTTGGTGGATCAAAGTTTTTTTTCTTAATTCCAATACCAAACTTGATCAGATCACTCCAATCATCGTCTGAATTATCTTCAGACGATGAATCCAACCAACCTGGATCATTCCATCGTATCGTAGCATTCATAATTTCGAATATATGAATGCATATCGCGAAATCGACATGCGTTTGAATAAAGTAATCAAATATGTCCGATGTTTCGCGATTTTTTTCAAAATTTTCTTTGATTTTTTGAATTGTTTGCAATAAGACTTCATGTAGACTCTCAAATCGCTTTTACAAGACAAAAACACTTGCTCCTTGGAGCACAAATGAAGGCCGGCTCGTAACCCGGCCATATTAGAGTGGATTCGTTTCAACTGTACCTGAATCATATTCAATTCATCAATACAATAAGACTTCGCAAGGTTATAAAATTGTATTGTGTGAATAGAATTATTGTGCCCAGGTTCTAAAAACCTGTTCTGAATTTGGCGGGGCCCGTTAGCCAGATTACTGGCCTCTATCAATGGAACGAATTCCGCTTCGTAAAGCTTTTCAAGATAAGATATAAACTCGTCGATCGAAATGCGCTCTTCGGAACAAAGAAAAGTTAAAAGCACTATTTTAAAAAGGAGATTTTTGCTCCTACAAAAATTGATTAAGAAGGGTGGAAAGATACTATCGAATGGATAGCATATTTCCATTTTCAAAGATCTATTGATGGTTTGGTTAATGGATTGATCCAATTTTGCATTTTCTATAATTTCAGAAAACAAATTGCACAATCCTAAGTCGGCGTTAATGTCCACAAAAAGATCGACTAAAGTGAAAATATCATAAAGCTCTACTTTAATATCATAAAGCTCTACTTTGTGTTCAAAGTATATGCAGCGATTTATAATCGCTGCACTAAGCTCTTTTCGAAAACGCTCAGTCATCTCATTCAGACTCATTTGTTCATTCTTGAATTGAACAAGAAATTCACAAAGTTGATCTAAAAGGATTCCGTTTAAACGAGCGTGTGCACGTGAAGTTCTTGCACAATTTTTATACAATTGTGCTTCTCTACCCTCTTCTATATGTCCATAGAAGACATATCTGCGCCGAAAACAATTTTCACTAAAAGAGATAGTTTTAGTGTTAACTGGAGTAACACTTTTTGCATCTTTTCGCTTAGATAACCAAAAATCGACCCTCTGTAACCATTCGTCGTTAGTAATGAGTTTCGTACTAAGCATAACCATAAACGAACATAAGTGAAAGATTATCACCCTGTTCAAAATGTAGTCTGAAACAAAGACTTCGACTACGTCTTGCAACTTCGAAATACTCAATTTGGAATTTTTCATGCTCCTCCTACACTATAAAAAAAAAAAAGAAAAATAAAAAAATGTGAAAATATTCACTTAATATTTGATCCATTCGATGGATCAGTTTAACTATAAAAATGCAATCTTCCGATGCGCCTTGGACTGAATAGATCTGCTTCTCTTTGTTCTTACGAACGGAGTTGTTCCCTTATTTTGATTTTCAATGGGATGAAATCAAAATGAGCCCTTTCTGATACAGAATCTACTGCAAAAAGGTGAGGTACACAGTATATAGTCTTTTGAGTTTAATGCGATAAAATAAAGTGACATAGTTTCTATTTCTCTTAAGGAGTATTTCCATGGGTTTGCCTTGGTATCGTGTTCATACTGTCGTATTGAATGATCCCGGTCGATTGCTTTCTGTTCATATAATGCACACAGCTCTAGTTGCTGGTTGGGCCGGTTCGATGGCTTTATACGAATTAGCGGTTTTTGATCCCTCTGACCCCGTTTTTGATCCAATGTGTATGATTATGATCATACATCTTTTAGATTATGATAATATCTCTTAGATTCAGCATCCATGGCTGAATGGTTAAAGCACCCAACTCATAATTGGCAAATTCGTAGGTTCAATTCCTACTGGATGCACCCTAATGGGAATGTTCAATAAGTTGGCTCTCTATGGATGGGATCTCATCATCCATCCATAACGAATTGAATATGGTATATTCATACCATAACATAGGAAGATTAAGAACTCGAATCCTGATCAATACTGGGACTCATAGGGAAGAAATTGGAGTTATGGATGGAATCAAATATGGAGTAGTTACAGGAAAAAGTCTTCGGTTATTGGGGAAGAATCAATATACATACTTCTAATGCCGAATCAGGATCAACTAAGACAGAAATCAAGTAAGTATTGGGTTGAACTCTTCTTTGGTGTTCAGGTAATGGCTATGAATAGCCATCGACTACCCCGAAAGGGTCGAAGAGACCTATTATGGGACATGCAATCCATTACAGGCATATGATCATTACGCTTCCATCAGGTTATTCTATTCCACCTCTTCTAGAGATTCTAAAGAAAAGAACTTCAAGAAAAATACTTAATAACACGGCGATACATTTATACAAAACTTCTAGTCCAAGTACACGCAATGGAGCTGTAGACAGTCAAATGAAATCCAATCCACGAAATAATCTGATCTATGGACGGCATCGTTGTAGTAAAGGTCGTAATGTCAGAGGAATCATTACCGCAAAGCATAGAGGGGGGGGTCATAAGCGTCTATACCGTAAAATCGATTTTCGACGGAATCAAAAAGACATATCTGGTAGAATCGTAACCATAGAATACGACCCTAATCGAAATACATACATTTGTCTTATACACTACGGGAATGGTGAGAAGAGATATATTTTACATCCCAGAGGGGCTATAATTGGAGATACCATTGTTTCTGGTGCAGAAGTTCCTATATCAATGGGAAATGCCCTACCTTTGAGTGCGGTTTGAACTATTGATTTACGTAATTGGAAGTAACCAATTAGGTTTACGACAAAACCTAGAAATCGATCACTGATTCAATTGGAGTACCTCTATGGAATAGACCTCAACAGAAAACTGTTGAGTAACGGCAGCAAGTGATTGAGTTCAGTAGTTTCTAATAGAGAATTATTGACTCTAGAGATATGGTAATATGGAGAAAATTGTTTGAAGCACGTACCGAACCGGAAGCGCCTCTTCTTTCAAAGAGAGGAGGACGGGTTATTCACATTTCATTTGATGGTCAGAGGCGAATTGAAAGCTAAGCAGTGGTAATGAAGATCCCCCGAAGAGATGTCTCCTACGTTACCCGTAATATGTGGAAGTATCGACGTAATTTGATAGAGTCATTCGGTCTGAATGCTACATGAAGAACATAAGCCAGATGACGGAACGGAAAGACCTAGGATGTAGAAGATGATAACATGAATGATTCGGCAGATTAGGATTCCTATATATCCACTCATGTGATACTTCATTATACGATGAAAAGATCTATTTTTTTCGATATCATCATATACATCTAGAAAGCCGTATGCTTTGGAAGAAGCTTGTACAGTTTGGGAAGGGGTTTTTTTTGATAAAAAAGAAGAATCTACTTCAACCGGTATGCCTTTAGGCACGACCATACATAACATAGAATTCAAACATGGAAAGGGCGGACAATTAGCTAGAGCAGCAGGTGCTAGAGCGAAACTGATTGCAAAAGAGGGTAAATCGGCCACATTAAGATTACCATCTGGGGAGGTTCGTTTGATATCCCAAAACTGCTTGGCAACAGTCGGACAAGTGGGTAATGTTGGGGTGACCCGAAAAAGTTTGGGTAGAGCTGGATCGAAGTGTTGGCTAGGTAAGCGTCCTGTAGTAAGAGGAGCAGCTATGAACCCTGTGGATCATCCCCACGGGGGCGGTGAAGGAAAAGCTCCAATTGGAAGAAAAAAACCCGCAACTCCTTGGGGTTATCCTGCGCTTGGAAGAAAAAGTAGGAAAAGGAGAAAATATAGTGATAGTTTGATTCTTCGTCGCCGTAAATAGGAACATTCCAAATCGAATTTCCAAAATTCGATGGGATGGGCGAACGACGGGAATTGAACCCGCGCATGGTGGATCCACAATCCACTGCCTTGATCCACTTGGCTACATCCGCCCCTTATCTAGCTAAAGGATTTTCTCTTTTTTGCATTCATCATTATTGTATTTATTCTGACCTCCATACTTAGATCGAGATATTGGACATAGAATGCCAATCTTTACCATGTCAAAAAAGGAGTAATCAGCTGTGATAGGTCAACAAGAAAGATTTGTAGCTAATCCAAAGAAAAGATTTGTAGCTAATCCAAAGAAAAGATTTGTAGCTAATCCAAAGGAAAGATTTGTAGCTAATCCAAAGGAAAGATTTGTAGCTAATCCAAAGAAAAGATTTGTAGCTAATCAAAAGAAAAGATTTGTAGCTAATCATTTATTCGAAAAAATGGAAAAAATCAAAATGGGGAAGGAGAAAGAAATAATAGTCACTTGGTCTCGGGCATCTAACATTCTACCCTCAATGGTTGGCCATACATTCGGTATTCATAATGGAAAGGAACATATACCTATTTATATAACAGAATCTATGATAGATCACAAATTGGGAGAATTCGCGCCTACACGGAATTTCGCGAGAGATGCAAGAAACGATAACGATAAAAAATCTGTAATGAAGAATAAAAAAAAATAGGGATCAAACAAAGCAAAAAAAGGAAAGAGAAACACCCAATATAGTGGTTTGAAAAACCACTATATTGGGTATTTCTCTTACCTTTATATAGTAAGAAAAGCAGCCTTAACCTATCTTATCCTTCAATAGAAGGAACTTCAACAGCAGCTAGATCTAGAGGGAAGTTGTGAGCATTACGTTCGTGCATTACTTCCATACCAAGGTTAGCACGGTTGATGATATCAGCCCAGGTATTAATAACACGACCCTGACTGTCAACTACAGACTGGTTAAAATTGAAACCGTTTAGGTTGAAAGCCATAGTGCTAATACCCAAAGCAGTGAACCAGATACCTACTACAGGCCAAGCAGCCAAGAAGAAATGTAAAGAACGAGAATTGTTGAAACTAGCATATTGGAAGATTAATCGGCCAAAATAACCATGAGCAGCTACGATATTGTAAGTTTCTTCCTCTTGACCGAATCTATAACCTTCATTAGCAGATTCGTTCTCAGTGGTTTCCCTGATCAAACTAGAGGTTACCAAAGAACCATGCATAGCACTGAATAAGGAACCGCCAAATACACCAGCTACACCTAACATGTGGAATGGATGCATAAGGATGTTGTGTTCTGCCTGGAACACAATCATAAAGTTGAAAGTACCAGAAATTCCTAAAGGCATACCATCAGAAAAACTTCCTTGACCAATAGGGTAGATCAAGAAAACAGCAGTAGCAGCTGCTACTGGAGCTGAATATGCAACGGCAATCCAAGGACGCATACCTAGACGGAAACTAAGTTCCCACTCACGACCCATATAGCAAGCTACTCCGAGTAAGAAGTGTAGAACAATTAGCTCATAAGGGCCACCATTGTATAACCATTCATCAACAGATGCTGCTTCCCATATCGGATAAAAATGCAAACCAATAGCTGCGGAAGTAGGAATAATAGCACCAGAAATAATATTGTTTCCATAAAGCAGAGAGCCAGAAACTGGCTCACGAATACCATCAATATCTACGGGAGGAGCAGCAATGAAGGCAATAATAAATACAGAAGTTGCAGTCAATAAGGTAGGAATCATTAAAACACCGAACCATCCAATGTAAAGACGATTTTCAGTGCTGGTAATCCAGTTACAGAAGCGACCCCATAAACTTGTGCTTTCGCGTCTCTCTAAAATTGCAGTCATGATCAAATTTTGACTTATTCTATTCTCAAAGACTCCCAAGCACACATATTAACTAGAACTCGAATTAATCGAGATGAGTTAATTCATAGAAGGCTTGTTAATTAACCATTATAGCACGGTTTTATTTCAACGTCAACCCATGCTAAAAAAAAAGATATATTTCATGATCTTATCATGAAATAACATAATATAATATTACAAAATAAAAAAAAACGAAGAAAAATATTCAAATGTTTTTATGGGTTGCCCGGGGCTCGAACCCGGAGCTAATCGGATGGAGTAGATAATGTCTCGTCTGTTAGAATAAGAAAAAACCCCTCCCCAAATCGTGCTTGCATTTTTCATTGCACACGACTTTCCCTATGTATACATATCATACTGATATTTTGATAAAATAGTTTACTAATTTGAAACTAATTTAGTTGATTCAATTATAAACTCCAAGTTCGTTTAGTAAATTTGAGCATTTCAGAATCTTAATTTCTAAAAATCCAATTCTTTACTTTTTGTTATTTCTAATCTATTGAAATTCTAGGTCTCATGATTGATTAGATCATGAATATGGGTAATATCCAAATACCAAAAACGTTCTTTCTTTGATCTATGTAAAGAAAAATGAATTTTTTCTTGGAAGACTACAGAAAGAACTTGTTCTTCTTCTATAATAAATTCTTCCAATAATCTTGGACCTAAGCTTTGCAAAAGCTTACGTACTGTACTCTTATGTTTACGAGCCAAAGTTCTAGCACACGAAAGTCGAAGTATATACTTCATTCGATACAAAATTCTCTTTTTCGAAGATCCACTATAAAAATGAAAAAGATTTTTCCATATTCGACCAAATCGACTAATAATATCATAATCTGATAAATCTGTCCAGATTGGCTTACTAGTAGGATGTCCTACTATAGTACAAAGTGAAGCTTTAGACAATGATCTAATGAGAAGAATGATTGGAACTATAGTATAAAATCTCTTAATACGAGTATCTATTAAGATAGAATACTCTAGTATTTGACTTCTTACTACCAAATGATTTCTTTTTACATTTGAAGAATAACCAAGAAAGTTGAATGAATAATAGTCGAATTGGTTTCTATGAAACCTATTCGTTTGAGACCAAAAATGAAAATAATATTGCCAAAAACAGACAAGATAAGATTTCCACTTCTCCATAAAAAGATCGGTCCCTTTTGATGCTAGAATTGCTTTTCCTTGGTATCGAACATAGTGCATGAAAGGATCTGTAAAGGGCCATATAGATCTTTGTAAAAAAGTATGATGTACTATTTTCACATGTTCTATTTTTCCATAAAAATAGATTCGCTCAAGAAAGGTTCCAAAAGATGTTAATCGTAAACAAGAAGATTGTTTACGAATAAACAGTAAACAAAACTCATATTCAGATACATAAGAATTATATAAGAAACGAGAGAGTCTTTTATTTTCTTTTGAAAATATAGAAACCAGTCTCTTTGAAATAACGAGACTATTCCAATTAAAATAGTCTAAGAGAAAGAATCGCAATAAATGCAAAGATGGAATATCTTTGATCCAAGATTGAAGAATTTGGACTAATATTTCAAAATGAATAGGATAAGGTATTAGTATGTCCGACACCTTATTTAAATACAAGAATTTCTCCTCTAAAAAAGAAAATATTGAATGAATAGATCGTAAATTTTGCAATTTACAGATTTCTTTTTGATTTCGAGAGGAAGCAAATAGAAATCCTAGGTAGAATGGAATTTCTATAACAACACCAAAACCCTCAGATATCATCTGAGAAAAAAAATGAGCATAAAAAAAACGGTTGGGCTCATTAATTTGATTGTGGTTACAATTTGGAACAACCGAATTCATCAAATAATTCGGTTGATAGATTCGAGTAATTAAACGTTTTATAAGTATTAAACTCGATTTATTGTCATAGGTAATCAGCTTTTTCGCAGGTTCGAAAAGAGCATTTAAACCATAATCATAAGCAAATGCATAGATATACTCTTGAAAAAGGAGTGGATATAAGCATTTTTGTTGACGAAATTGATATTTTTCTAGATATTTTTGAAATTCTTTCATTGAAATGTCTACTTGAACCAGAAGAATTGAGGCTTTTCTAGGTTTATCAGATGATACATAGTGCAATATGGTCAGAACAGAGTATTGGTTATTTGATTTTATCAAATCTTTTCATTCAATATGAAAAAATACTCCGGAAAAGAAACGAGTAGCCCAGCCAGCCTATTCAAAAAAAAAGATTTTATTCTTTTTTTTCCATAAAATTAGTTTCTGGATTTGTTCGGATTTGAATTTCACAGGCTAAATATCTTTTATTTTTGCAACCCAATTGCTCTTTTGATTTTGGAATCAATCTTTTTTATCAATATACAGTTTCTTCTACACATTAATCTCCAATTCAAAATAAAGAATAATTAGGATTCCTTCCAAAAATGAATCCGATCAAAAGTTCAATCATAAAAGAACTCATCGATTTTTTCTCCGATCAGGTACTAATATATTTTTAACATCTAATTAGATCGGGAAATTGTTCCAATGAAGAACATAAGCTCGTTTCTTTTTTATTTGAAACGAAAAATTGGAGCCATAGGGCTCTATCCATTTATTCACTAGACCCAACGAAAATTCGGAGAATTCCTTTATTCTCCTTCTTTCTTCTTCCAAAACTCAAAACAGTTTTTAAGAACTTTAAAAGATTCAGATTAAGAAGAAATTCCAAAAAATTCGACTTTCAATAAAAGAAAAGTCGAGAAATAGTAGTAAAAAAATTGAAAGAATTCAAGAATAAACTTATTATTACGACATGCTGTTTTTTCCATTCATTTCCTTTGAGGATCAGTCGCGGTCTTATAGACTCTACCAAAAGTCTGGACGAATTTTTTTCTTCATCCAAATGTGTAAAAGATCGTAGTCGCACTTAAAAGCCGAGTACTCTACCATTGAGTTAGCAACCCCAGATAACTGATAAATAAAGAGACAGGTAGATATGATCTAAATCAAATTCATTTTATTGCATAAGTCTGTAAAAACGTGAAATTTACAAACATAAATTTCATTCGAGAAAAAATCTCAATTCAATTACTAAAATTGAGAAAATCGACTAGGAAATCCATTCATAGCAAAATGAAAAATCTCCTATTTTTATTTTCTTTTTTGATCCAATTTTTCTTCGTGAATTCTTCGTCTTTATTAAAGACGATATCTTATATTAAGATAAAATACAAATGGAATATTTGAATAAATTGAATGTTTGAATAAATCGAATGTTTGAATAAAGTGAAGAAAAGATAGAGAACGAACTAAATCATTTTATTGATCTATGATCAAATTATATTTGATCAATACAATATTGTATTGATCAAATACAATTTGTCAATAGAAATTCAATATTTAGAAAAATAGAAATACAAACTCCCCTACTTCTCTCCTACTTAAGATTTTATATATTTTTTCTTTTTATATACCGAAATCTCGTTCTTTCCTTGCTTTCATTAACCCAAACCTCTTTCCTTAAAGAATTCTGTCTTCCTTAAGATATCATGAACAGTCTCTGTAGGTTGAGCACCTTTTTCAAGAAAATAAAGAATAGCAGGAACGTTTAAATAAGTTTTTTTCTTTATTGGGTCATAAAGACCCAGTTTTGCAATATCTCTTCCTTCTCTTCGAGACCTAGCATCAATTGCAACGATTCGATAGATGGCTCATTGGGATAGATATAGATAAAAAAAAGGTCCCCCAGAAACGTATATGAGATTTTCATTTCATACGGCTCAAGAAAAATGTTCAAAATTTCTGAATAGAATGGAAAATTGAATTAGAAAATCATGAATTAGACTATGATTCAAATAGACTCCTTTTTCCTTTCATTACAGAAAAAAAATAGCATTCATACTCATAACTCAAGTTAAAAAATAATATTTTTGAAAAAGTTCAAAAGGAAAATCCTTATTGATTTCTTGAGCTGTCTCTAAACTCTTTTGCTTGTCTTATCTCTAACCTACTGATATCTGTCAATATCACCAATTCCATTGTTGAGACAATTTCAAATAGTGTTTTCTTGTTCCGGAATTTTTTATATTTTTTTTCTAGAATCTTTGGGTTTATACATTACTTCGGAAACCTTTATTCCTGTCAAAAGGAAAGCAACATACCTTTTTTTTATTTTCTTCTTTTCTTTATAAATCAAATACGAAGGATTCACTCCCATTCCACCTTATGATCAAAAGAGTTTTACCAGTTTCCAACAACCTTTCTTTTTATTTTTTCTACTTGTTCGAATTGGTTTTTCGCTTTTTGATTTCGATACTAAAAATATACTTACAAAGATTGGTTTAAATTAGTTGAATTTTATTAATTAATTCTCACTAACCCTAGATTCTTTCCCCTGTTTGATAAACAATCAAGTTTTTTTATCTCGAGCTCCATCATGTACTGTTTACTGACAACCTAATATCAATTAGGCTTTTGACAGAACAGAACAGATTATGTCGAGCCAAGAGCATCTTCATTACTATAGAAAATGGTGGATATAAAAATCCACAGACAATTATGTCCTTCAAGTCGCACGTTGCTTTTTACCACATCGTTTCAAACGAAGTTTTATCATGACAGTCTTCTAATTTTATTTAGAAACAGTATGGAATTGATTCCATATGGAATCATGAATAGTCATTGGTTCAACCGATAATAGTCCATATCTATCCGATAGGTAAAGAAAAGAATATTGTGAAATTTACTGAGATCTTTTACAGAAAAATCAACGGAATCTGCCTAATCTTGGTTAGGCTTTGTGTCTTTGCTATCTCTTTCCTCTGCGGAATCGCCGCTCATTGGATTTGTGTTTTCTGGGTCCAACAATGATTTAGGAGAAGTGGGATCCTCCATTGCTTTATGATCATCTTTGGTTTGTTCTATCCCATCAGAGAATACTCGGGGACGGGGAAATCGATACACAATCCTTCCTCTTTTTGAATCAAACTCACTGATTTCGATCTTGACTCTATCCCCATGTACTACAAGTATATGATTACGACGTATATTGCCAGAGAGATAACCCAGAACGATTTGATTATTATGATCCAAACGCACGTGGAAAAGGATATCTTTGATCGGGTCCACAATGGTTCCTTCATACACAAGTCGTCTTTTCCTGTTGTTATCTTTTCTAGGAGTGCCACTCTTGTTTTTTTTCATAAACAACATGGATTCGATTCATATTAATAAATTTTTATTTAACCCTAACTAATTCAAATTGCTGGTTTCTCTTTAATGCAAAAGAGAGTTGTTCTCTCTAACTTTTTCCCTATATTTTTAAATCGTCAAAAAATATCTGCGAAACCAAAAGTTATCGGTTCAAATCCAAGGAAGGCCTTTTTCTATTTTAAAATAGAAAAGGAGTTCTCTTGAAACCTACCCATGAGAGCCATAGGCTATCCCCGTCCTAAGGTGCTTCTAAATGAAAGGATCTTGTCAACGTCCATAAAGAATAAAAGAATTTCCATTTCGTTATTTTCAGTAATTAAAGATAAAAAAATAATTAGCAACAAAAATAAAATAATAATTGGATCAATATCATGTTGGCCAATAATAAAATGATTAACCAAAATACTCGAATAAGATTCTTATTCAAGAATCTTATAATTCTTTATTGAAATGATTTTATATAATGATCTTTATGATTCTTTATAAAGCTAGAATGACCCTTGCGAATTGCATACACTAATTTGTTAAGAATCAATCGAATTGAAACTTGATCATTGTCATTGGCTGGAATTGGAATATCTACAAGATCTGGATCACAATTTGTATCGAGTAAACAAATTGTCGGAATACCTAAAGTAATACATTCTCGAAGAGCTATATGTTCTTTTTGCTGATCAATGATGATCACAATATCAGGTAACTCCTTCATATATTGGATTCCGCTGAGGTATTTTTGCAAAATAGCTAATTTTCTCTTCAAGATTGCTGCATCTCTTTTGCGAAGAAACTTGAATTGACCCTCCTTTTCTGATGCTTTTAAGTTCCTTAACTTACGAAGTTTCGCTTGTGTAATGACCCAATTTGTTAACATACCACGAAACCATTTTTTATTAACATAATGACACCGAGCTCTTATTCCAGCCAACTCTACTAAATCTGCAATTTTTTCGGGTAATTGTTTAGTACCAACGATTAAAATGTTTTTTCCTTGACTTGCTGCATCAAAAAGTAAATTACAAGCTTCTGATAAAAAACGAGCAGTTTTAGCGAGATTTGTAATATGTATACCTTTACGTTTGTTTTTACCCTTTGCAAGGATATAAGGAGTTATTCTAGGATTCCAACTCTTTTGACTATTACCTAAATGAACTCTTGCTTCAATCATCTCTTCCAAATTAATGCTCCAATGTCTTCTTATCATTTTCTCTCTCACTTCCTTTTTGTTTTTTCTTTTTTTTTTAAGAATCAAAAACGATGTACCTTGAAATAAATAATTGTTCCGATGGAACCTTCTACCGGTAATTCACCATTGATGCATGACACAAACCCTAACCAACTTTTTGAATTCCTTATTTGATTTATTCTGACTTGATTGATTCAAAAATCCATAATCAGATTGAATTCAAAAATTATAGTGAAAGGAAAAAATGAATATGTTTTCGTTTTAATATTAAGTAAAGAATAGTGAAATCTCAAAAATACAAGATTTTTATAACATTTCATCAGAATTTGCCTTATAAAGATTATTGAACATCATAATTCTTTATGATGTAACATAATATCTAACATTTCCAACTCAAATAGAGTTTCCGTTTTTTTTTCTAAAGCAAAGCTTTTCTCGTGTCTTGAAGGATGTACACATTTTTTCAATCCAGTACCAATAGGTAAAATCCTTCCCAGAACAACGTTTTCTTTCAGGCCTTTCAACCAATCAATACGACCTCGCAGAGCAGCTTTTGCTAAAACTCGAGCAGTTTCTTGAAAACTTGCTTCGGATATGAAACTTTGAGTATTCAGAGAGGCCTTTGTTACTCCCAATAAGATTGCCCGATAAAAGATTGATTCATCCAGAGCACGTCCTGCTCGTTCTGCTCGGAATAACCCAACTAACTCTCTAGGCAAAAAGACATTAGACATCCCATCTTCTGAAACCAACACTTTTGATGTTACTTGACGTATAATAATCTCGATATGTCTATTATGGATATGTACCCCTTGGGATCGATAAACTTTTTGAATCTTATTAACCAAAGAAATACGACTTTGGGCTATGGTTAGTTCAGCTCCAATGAAGAAAACCCAAGGTACTCCAAGAATTCTTGGTATACATTCATTCCAGGTTTCAATCCTCCTTTTGAGATTTTTCGATATTAAAGCAATCGAACGCACTTCGAAAATTTGGTCTACTTTTGGAAGACCTTGCGTTATATCGCTAGATCTTGATTTTTCATATAGAAATGTAACTAATACATCTCCTTTATAAAAGATTTTTCCATAATGACCATGAACGGTTGCGCCTGAAGTGAGCAAATAGGGCTTAGCTGACCTTATAACTAAAGAATCCAAATTAAGAATTACAATCTGACCAGATTTTTGGACGTATGGTTTGTCTTGAAATAGACATACATTTTCGCAAATAAATTGTCCAAGACTTATTGTTGTCGATGTGTCTTCCCAACTATCGTCATGAAAGTTGGGGTACCAATTCCAATCGAATGGGTTTAAAAAAAAGCCATCGGGATTGTAAATTCTTCTATTCTCATCTATTAAACAGTATTCAGCTAGTTCAAGTTGAACTATTCTACATCTATTATAGATTTGATTCAATACTTCGACAGTCTGCTCCAAAAGAGAAGGTCTTACAATTAAACATGAATCAAATGTAGAATTTTCTATATCTATAGAAAAGATGTTCAGTAGCAGAAAAACCTCTTTCAAATTGTCAAAAAAATCAAACCCATTGTCAAAATAGGCAGAGAAAAAATATTTATTTAATAAGATCTCATTATGAGTTACTAAATTAGTAAATGAATAAAAATTCGTTATTTTAGGTAAAATAGTGCCTAACTGACAAAAAATACATAGGGGATTCCTATTTATTGGAATCGTATTCTTTTTGAATCGATCCATTCGAGAACAATTGGACGATGACAAGATTATCAAAGATTGGTATTCCTTATTTCGATTTAACAAAGTGCCCATAGTTCCTTGCCGTTGACTAAATGATTCAATCTTTGTCTTAGAGTCAAAAGGATTGATATTGGTACGATCTAATCGATTTTCAGAAATCGATCCTGAACTTGCTCTTTCATATCTATTTCCAATATATGAAATAGTAGGCTTAAGTAACTCAATTTTTATGAAATTGCGAATTAAATAACTTGTCTTTATCTCAACAAATACAGCATGAACCTCTTCTTCTATAGAAGAACTATTTTGTTCTTGGTCCCAATTCAATACTAAACAAGTCCGAACTAATTGAATACTTTTGAGACAAATTATTCGAATTGACTTGTTATCCCCATAAAGGAAAAAATTGACAACTCGAATTTGAAGATTGTCTTTTTCTTGCAATAGATCCTGAGGGAAGAGCATTGCTAAATCAATCTCATCAGGTAATTCATATGGAATTACAGGTCTAACTGAAAAAAAATACTTTTTCTTAATAAGTGTGATCCCTTGAATATAGATCCAATCTTTCCATTTTTTGGATTTCTTAGAATTTTTTTTTCCGGTTTCTCGTGGTATCAAAAGACCACTGTACCTAAATATCTTATCTGTTTCCCTTGGAAAATGAATATCTCCAGAAAATATTCTGAGTTCAATATATTTTTTTGTTTTCTCCACTTGGACTAATCCACCGATTCGGCTTCTTTTATTTAAAGTAAGCCATGTATTTACTCCAATGATACTATTGTTCCGGACCTTTATAGAAGAGGATCTTGGTAAGATATGGACTTCTTCGGGAATGAAAAAAAACGAATCTATTTCCCTTTGGTCTTCCGGGCTCAATTCTTGTACTTCTTGATCCTCAATCCATGTTTGGTCTTCCAGACTCAATTCTTGTACTTCTTGATCCTCAATCCATGTTTGGTCTTCCAGACTCAATTCTTGTACTTCTTGATCCTCAATCCATGTTTGGTCTTCCAGACTCAATTCTTGTACTTCTTGATCCTCAATCCATGTTTGGTCTTCCAGACTCAATTCTTGTACTTCTTGATCCTCAATCCATGTTTGGTCTTCCAGACTCAATTCTTGTACTTCTTGATCCTCAATCCATGTTTGGTCTTCCAGACTCAATTCTTGTACTTCTTGATCCTCAATCCATGTTTGGTCTTCCAGACTCAATTCTTGTACTTCTTGATCCTCAATCCATGTTTGGTCTTCCAGACTCAATTCTTGTACTTCTTGATCCTCAATCCATGTTTGGTCTTCCGGGCTCAATTCTTGTACTTCTTGATCCTCAATCCATGTTTGGTCTTCCGGGCTCAATTCTTGTACTTCTTGATCCTCAATCCATGTTTGGTCTTCCAGACTCAATTCTTGTGTTTTTTTATACTCAATCAACGTTTGATATTTTTGATATTCAATCAACATGTGGTATTCCGGAAATTCTTTTATTCCTTGATCCTCAATCAACGTTTGGTATTCCGGAACTTCCTGATCCTCAATCAAAAACAAATTCTCTTTTTTTATGATTGACTCCATCTCTATGATTCCATATTGAATAATTCCTGAACTGCTTATTCTGTATCGTGGATCATCAAAATAAGCAAGAATACTATTTCGATGGAAAATACCATTTATAGGTATTTCCATCGAAATCGAAAAATAGGGTATTGGTTCTTTTTCCGATTCTTTATCGTATTTGAATGGGATAAAAAATCGGTTTCTTCGCTTTTTCGACAAGAAATACAAATTCTCTTCCTGAATAGAAGGATATATGAAATTCGAATGATTATTCGATATGATTTGATCAGTTCGTAAATGTTCCAAAATTTCCCCTTTACTAGAAGTGTCCAACACTTTACATCTTACTTGATTATTAGTCATTGAAAGATCAGGAATAGAAAGAAATCTTTCTTCAACAGAAAAAGAATCAACATTCATTTGATCTTGATCCTTGTGGACTAAAAAAGACACTCTACCGGATCTGCAAGGACTTCCTTCTAATACCCATAAATGGCTTGTTTTTGGTAATAGATGCACATTACTATATGGATGTTTAGGTGTATGGTAGACATCGGTACTCCAGTGCAATTCTCCCCCTGATTCTGAATAGATATGTTTTTGGACTCTCTCTTTCAAAGGAAAAGTAGATATTCCAGTACGAATCTCAGCAATAACTTGTTCAGACTCGACATATTGATCATTTTGAACTAAAATCAAACTTTTCGCGGGGATACTCAAATCATGGATCATATCCCGACTCTCTATAGTTACATAAAAGTTTGTAGAACACAGAAAGGCAGGATGCCCATGACGGGTACGTGTGGGATGAAGCAAATCCTCGTTGAACTTGATTTTTCCATGAAAAGGAGTTCGTACATGTTGGGCGGTCCCACCTGTAAATACTCCCCCAGTATGAAAAGTTCTTAATGTGAGCTGAGTTCCTGGTTCCCCAATCGATTGACCCGCAATAATACCTACAGCTTCTCCCAATTCAACCAAATCACCATGAGTGAGACTTCGACCATAACATAATTGGCAGATCCAAGATGTACTTCTGCAAGTGAAAGGACTTCTAATATATATTGGTTGTGTTCGAAAGGCTATGAATTGATTGATCAGTCCAATCCCAATATCTTGATTTCGAGTGGCAATGCATCGTAGACCGATATAGATATCATCTGCTAATACACGACCGATTAGTGTTTGGACAAAAAAGGTTTCTGTCATCCCGTTTTTAGGGCTCACGGAAATACCTTGGATAGTACCACAGTCTCTTCTACGTACAACAATGTGTTGAACTACTTCAACAAGTCTACGAGTAAGATATCCAGCATCTGCTGTTCGTATAGCAGTATCTACAACTCCTTTGCGAGCTCCATAACAAGAGATTATATATTCGGTCAAAGAGAGTCCCTCACGTAAATTACTTTGAATGGGTAAATCAATCATTTGCCCTTGTGGATCTGACATTAATCCTCTCATACCTACTAATTGGTGTATCTGAGATGCATTTCCCCTAGCTCCTGAAAAGGACATCAAATAGACTGGGTTAGAAGGATCACTCATCTGAAAATTAGGATTCATTTCTTGTTTCAAATATTCACTTGTAGCATACCATATTTCAATAGATTGACGTAATTTTTCTACTGCATGTACATTCCCATAATGATGGTGTTTCTCCATCAGAGAACTCTGATGTTCAGCATCTTGAACTAACCACCGTTTCGATGATATTGTTAAAAGATCATCAATTCCTAATGAGATAGATGTAGCAGTGGCTTGATGGAAGCCTAAAATCTTGAGTTGATCTAAGATATGGGATGTATATCCCATTCCAAAATGAGCTATTAATCTGCTAATAAGTCGTTTCATAGCAGTTCCATTTATGACTTTATTGTAAAAGGCTTGTTGTTCTGTCATAATTACCTCTATATCTTGCTGAGTGGGATTCGACAATAGACATGAGTCAGTGATTTGAAGATAGAATTTCCTTTATTTTAATCCGAATTCATGCAGACATTCAAAAATTTTGATACTAGTGAAATTAGAAAAAACCGAATCAAATTTCACCGACCAGAAAGAGCATCACCCAATCGATTTTTTGAGTTTCGATAGTGTACGAATATACCGGGCTTGACTAAACCCTTGTATGGCTTCTTCTATCTCTCGATAAAAAGAAATATGACCAAGAGTGGTTCGAATGTATATATACCGGATTTCATCTTTTGCGTTTTTTATTATTAGATAGTGCCCATAAATCTCATGAGAAGCACCCAAAGATTCATATTGAACCTCAATGGGAACCTCACTTGACCCAATAACACATGGATCTAGTTTCCATCGGAGCCACAAAGCGCTATCTAAACCAATTTTTTTTTTGCCGATAAGCTCCAAGTGCATCATATGAGCTAGAAAAATAAAGTTCTTTTTCTGTATCATAGCTATTGTTTTGATTGTCAACTGGTTTATTTTTACAGTTTTTGTAAGTATATAGATTATACTTATTTCGATTATACCTATTTGCACAAATCCCTCGACGACTCCCGGTGGTTAATACATAGAGTCCGATAAGCATATCTTGAGTTGGTACACAAATAGGGTCTCCAATAGCAGGAGATAACAAATTGATATGAGAAAACATAAGTAAACGAGCCTCCGCTTGGGCTTCCAAAGATAAAGGTAAATGAACAGCCATTTGATCTCCATCAAAGTCTGCATTAAAACCCTTACAAACCAATGGGTGTAAACAAATAGCGCGCCCTTCCACTAAAATAGGTTGGAAGGCCAATATGCCTAATCTATGCAAAGTGGGCGCTCTATTTAATAATACAGGATGCCCCTGCATAACTTCTCGAAGTATTTCCCATACAATAGGTTCTTTTTCGCGCTCTCTAATCTGCCTTTTAGCAGTCGCTGTGTTAGAAGCGAAATGTTTCCTAATTAAATCGCGGATTAGAAATGGTTGGAAAAGCTCTATTGCGATTTCTCGAGGTAATCCACATTGATGTAATGAAAGAAAAGGACCTACAACAATAACAGAACGCCCTGAATAATCAACCCGTTTCCCAAGCAAAGTCTCACGAAATCTTCCCTCTTTCCCTCCAATTATATCTGAAAAAGATTTGTAAACTTTATTATAACTATCCCACTTCGGTTCTCCGTGGACCCCAGTATCAAGAAGTATATCTACAGCTTCTTGTAATAATTTGACCTGAGAAATTACAACATCTGTGTCCGGAGAGGTATTTGAGGCTAATAGTCTGCTAAGATCATTATTCCGAATAATCACTCTTCTATAAAGCTCATTAATATCCGAACTTATTAGTTTACCCCCATCTATCTGAATAATAGGCCTCAATTCGGGAGGAAGAACTGGTAAAAAGTACAGAATCATCCATTCTGGTTCTATATTTGTTTGAAGAAAACGTTTAGCTAATTCCATACGTCTAATCAAAAATTCTTTCTTATTTGAATTTTGATATCTTCTGATTCATTTCCAATAGATTTCTCGTTCGCTAATTGTTTCCATTCTACTAATGAATTCTCGATAAGAATTCGTAAATCTAAATCAGCTAATTGCTCTCTAATAGCATCAGCTCCTGCCAGAATTTCTCGATTTTGAAATGTCTTGAAGCCTCGGGTACTAAAAAAAAGTGGAATGTTGTATTTCCGGGATTGGATTTCATATTCGAATAAGCCTCGTAATCGTAAAAAAATCGGTTTTTTAGCTATGGGCCTAGCAAAAGAACAATCGAGATAGGTTCCTATAGGATTCCCCCCTTTCAAATCGGACGTGAAGGTTTCCTCTCATCCGGCTCAAGTAGTTGCACTAATAAAAAAGGAGTTCTTTCTTATTTTTAGACTTTTTTAGATAAAACGTTACAAAGAACTACTCTTTACTCAAGTTCCCAGTAAAAACAAATCTCTCGTTGATTCATTCTTCTTTTACTTCAATTTGATAAATGAATTACTTATCAAAAATGAGAATGTAAAATTCTTGAGTAGTCTACTTCCCTTATGAAGTCTCTTCAAGACTTTGATTCTTGAATTCATACGGGATTTATTTGTCTATATCTCATTCCATTTAATCTTTTAGGTCCCCTACTCACCTCGGCGGTTATGTCTTAATATCCCTTGAAGCATATATGCGATAGATAAACTCCTGTAACCGTACTATAATTTGCTTGATTAAGCAAAATCTTTCTCTGAAAGAGATGGAATGGTAAATCTCATGAAAAACGATTTTCACAAGGTATAACTAGCTATTCCTGTTTATCTATTACGGAATCGACCATGGATTAATTCCCCTTCAAATTGGAAGTATAGAATACACCAAAAATCCTAAGTTTCATGTTATTTCTTCCAAAACACATGTCAGACCAAGGGCATCCCAAATGGATCGAATGGGATGACAGTTTCTCAATTCGAACCTGTCAAATGAGAATTTTGATCAAATCACACACCGCAATATACTAGGCTTTTTAATTCTTTAAGGGGTTGATCTAAAAGATTCGCAATATAACTAGGAAGACGTTTTAAATACCACACATGAGTCACTGGACATGCAAGTTTGATGTACCCCATTTGATATCTTCGTATCCGAGAATTAGCAAATTCTACCCCACATTTTTCACAAAATCTTGGGTTTTCTTTTTCAGCCCCAATCTCTTTAGAAATTCCACACGCACAAACTCCACTTTTTATGGGTCCAAAGATTTTTTCGCAAAACAATCCATTTGTTTCTGGTTTATTGCTTTTATAATTAAAAGTTTGAGGTTTTGTTACCTCTCCAACTATTTCCCCATTAGGTAGGATTTTGGTCGCCCAAGCCTTTATTTGTTGAGGAGAAACTGGTCCAATTTGAAGTTGTTGATGTTTATACTGGTCCATCATAAAAAAAGATTGAAAGGATGCTTAATTCAGATCACACGTCCTTCCTATGAATCTGGAAGTTCTTTTCAGATACAAGGAAATAATTCAGTTCTAGAGCCAAACATCGTAGTTCCCGAACAAGTACTCGAAAAGTTTCTGGCACATCATCGTCGGGGTTAGGAGTTCTTCCTCCAGTAAGCATAGTATTTATTATTTCTTTACGAGTTCTAATATGATCAGATTTATAAGTAAGCATTTCTTGTAAAATATGAGCAACACCAAATCCTTCTAGAGCCCAAACTTCCATTTCTCCTACTCGTTGTCCCCCTCGGTTAGCCCTTCCTCTAACGGGTTGTTGTGTAACAAGTGAGTAAGGCCCAGTAGAACGCCCATGAATTTTATCATCAACTTGATGAATTAATTTTAGAATATAGGACTTTCCTATTAGAACGGGTTGTTCAAAAGGATCTCCTGTTCTTCCATCAAATATTTTGCTTTTTCCAGGGTATTCAGGCTCAAATACCCATGGATTTTTTGTTTGTTTACTGGCTTCATATAATTCAGAAAAGACTAGTTTTCTCGAAGCCTCTTGCTCATATCTTTCATCAAAGGGTGCTATTCGATAATGTTTCTTTAGCAGATCCCCTGCTAATCCAAGCGAGCATTCAAATAGCTGTCCCACATTCATTCGTGAAGGTACTCCTAAAGGATTGAAGACCATATCAACAGGTGTTCCATCTTGCAAATAGGGCATATCTTGTCGAGGCAAAATCTTGGAAATGATACCTTTATTGCCATGTCTTCCAGCTACTTTATCACCTACCTTGATTTTACGTTTCTGTAAAATATATACAGAAATCATTTCTAAAATACCACTCGAATCGTCCTTCTCAATCCATTTCGTATCAATAACGAGACCTCTTCCCCCTATAGGCAGTCTTAGAGAAGTTTCTTTTGTAGTGCCTAAATCATTACCAAATAAAGCTCCTAATAACCTATCCTCTGGTACCAATTCATCCTCCATCATTGGCGTTAATTTACCTACTAGAATATCACCTGTTTCTACCCAAGATCCCAGCATCACAATCCCATTCCTATCTAGCTTGCGGAGGAAATGAGTCTCCAGATGAGGTATTTTCTTAGTGATTATTTCACGGCCTTCAATTGTCACATAAGTCTTAACTTCATATCTCCGAATGTGAAAAGACGTAAAAATATCTTCATATATCAGACGTTCGCTAATTAGTACTGCATCTTCAAAATTGTAACCCTCCCATGGCATATAAGCTACCAATATGTTTTTCCCTAAAGCGAGTTCCCCACCAACTGTAGCGGCACCGTCTGCTAAAATTTGACCTTTTCTCAAACATTTACCTCTCTGAACCCGGGATTTTTGGTGGATCAAAGTTTTTTTGTTGGAACCTTGATACTTAACTAAAGGAATACTTAAAATATTCCCATTCCTTGATAAAAGGATCTTGTGATTATCAGTAAAAAAGACCTTTCCCGGATGTCCAGCTATAACTGAAACCCCGAATCTACAGCCGTTTGGCCTTCTAATCCAGTTCCAACAATACATTTCTCGGGACTGACAAAGTGGAACTGCTTGGCGCTGCATATTCGAACTCATTAAAGCTCGATTTGCGTCATTATGCTCGATAAAAGGAATAAGGGAAGCTCCAATAGAAAAATATTGGAAGGGAAAAAATGCTTCGAAGATGAATCTGTTCCCACGCAATAGTTAGGAATTCTTGACGGTATCGAGCGGGAACAACCTCTTCCTCTTGAATACCGCGATTCAAGGTCAAAGAATTTCCTGCTGCTACCATATAATATTCATCTCGAGTTGGTGATAAATAAACCATCTGTGCTTCTTTTTTTTCTTGGTTCTCAGGTATTTTAATAAAACGGACTCTCTATAGATCCCCAATGACCAATCCTCGCATGAATAGCTAACGATCCATTAAGTCCAACATTAATACCTTCGGATGTATCAATTGGGCAAATACGCCCATAGTAGCTAGGATGTATATCTCGGATCCGAAAACTAGCAGTTCGACTCGTCAACCCTCTAGGACCCAAAAAACTCCATTTTCGTCCATGAGCGACTTGTGCTAATGGATTAGTTTGATCTGAAACTTGCGATAAGGGTGAAGGCCAAAAAACGATTCATAAGTAGTTGTTAATGAAGTTGAACTTACCAACTTTTGAGGACTTGATACCCATTTCTCATCACGGATTGCTAAAGATATAGTATTCCGAATCGTTTTTTTCTAAACGAAAGAGAGCCAATCTGAATTGATCCTGTAAGAGATCTCCTACAGAACGAAAGAAA
>JAMFTS010005708.1:12500-26135 GCA_028095005.1 Rhynchospora pubera
CTCCAAGCCGTACATACGACTTTCGTCGAATACGGCTTTCCACAGAATTCTATATGGATCTATGAGATCGAGTATGAAATTCTGTTTACTCACTTGAGATTGAGTATCCGTTTCCCTCCTTTTCCTGTTAGGATTGGAAATCTTGTATTTTACATATCCATACGATCGAGTCCTTAGGTTTCCGAAATACATAGTTGAATGTAAAAAAAGTGCTTCGAATCATTGCTATTTGACTCAGACCTGTTCTGAAAAAGTCGAGGTATTTCGAATTGTTTGTTGACACGGACAAAGTAAGGGAAAACCTCTGAAATGATTTTCATATTGGACCCTGGACATCTAATAGTTCCGAATCGAATCTCTTTAGAAAGAAGATCTTTTGTCTCATGATAGCCTGCTCCAGTCCCCTTACGAAACTTTCGTTATTGGGTTAGCCATACACTTTACATGTTTCTAGCGATTCACATGGCATCATCAAATGATACAAGTCTTGGATAAGAATCTACAACGCACTAGAACGCCCTTGTTGACGACCCTTTACTCCGAGAGCATCTCGGGTTCCTCGAACAATGTGATATTTCACACCGGGTAAATCCTTCACCCTTCCTCCTCTTACTAATACTATAGAATGTTCTTGTAAATTATGGCCAATACCTGGTATATAAGCAGTGATTTCAAATTTAGAGGTTAATCGTACTCTGGCAACTTTACGTAAGGCAGAGTTTGGTTTTTTGGGGTGTTGATAGTGGAAAAGTTGACAGATAAGTTACCCTTACTGTCACTCTACAGAACCGTACATGAGATTTTGACCTCATACAGCTCCTCGTTCAATTCTTTCGAAGTAATTGGATCCTTTTCTTCGTTCGAGAATTTCTTCCCTTCTTCCACTCCGTTTCGAAGAGTAACTAAGACCAATTCAGTCACGTTTTCATATTCCAATTGAAGACTTTTCATTTATGATCAAAGGAAAAGATTTCTCTTTTACGAAACATATGCGGATCAAATCACGATCTTCTATCTAAATAAGAACAAGAACTCTTTCTCGATAGAAATCCCTTTGCCTCTCATCCTTAGAGAATTAGAAAGAAGGATCCTTTTTGAGTTTCAATTTTGTCATTTTGAGAGCTCTTCGATCTTCTACTTATTTGTTTGTTCTATTTCCTTTTTTCGATTTCCTTTTTTTCCTGGATTCTTTCATTTCATTTCGATTTTTCTTATTCTATCCCATAGGTATACCCTTTGAATCAATAGAGAACCTTTTCTTCTGTATGAATCTATATTATTCCATTCCAATTTCTTCCGGATACCTCCCAAGGAAAATCCCCAATTGAATCCAAAATTGACGGGTTAGTGTAAGCTTATCCATGCGGTTATGCACTCTTGAAATAGGAATCAACTTTCGGAAAGATTCTGGCTTTCGTGCTTTGGTGAGTTGTCCGAGATCCTTTCGATGACCTATGTTGTGTTGAAGGGATATCTATACGATCCGATCGATTGCGTAAAGCCCGCGGTAGCAATGGAACCGGGGAAAGTATACAGAAAAAAGAGTTCTTTTCTATTATATTAGTATTCGTTTTAGTAGAAGTTAGTGATCCCCCTAGTGATCCTGGCTCTGTGAGTCCTTTCTTCCGTAATGAATTTTGAGCACCAGCCTTACATTTTTCCTCTGTGGGCCGAGGAGATAGGGGCTCAGCTCAGCAGGAAGAGGGTTGTACCATGAGAGAAGCACGGGGGTCAACCTGCTTCAAATATACAAGATGGATTCTGGCAATCCAATGGAGTTGGACCCTCATGTCGATCCGAATGAATCCGTTTTTCTACTCTGTTTTTCTACTCTGGTTGTTCGCCTAAACAAGAAAGGAATTCTTGTTTAGGCAGTTTATATCATCCGTACATAGTGCTTTGATCTAAGATTGAAATTTATGCTTGTATGAACTAAGGTCCAAAATATCGAATAAACAAGTGTTTCCACGACTCTACCAACCACCCGGCCAATCCTCTTCCACGCTAGGCCTTTTCCCTTTTTCATGGCTACATATCTTTACGGATAAGGAATGGGAAATCTTTCTCCTGTTCCACAAATCAAATGGTTCATTTCCTCCGGGAGAAGCCATCTCTTTCTCAACAATATTTTGGTCATTTGATCCAATAGCCTTTCGTTAGATAGGAACAGATTCGCTAAATACTGATAACTCTCGAACAGAATATGAGAGGAGAAAGATCCTTTAGATAAGGAACTATTGATTCTAAGTCTTCTTTGCCATCTCTGACGACGCCCCAACAATTCGTAGTACTTTTCTCCCTTATGGAACCAACTGTCTTCTTCTATATATGAAGAAGGATGCTTATTTAGGTCAGGACTCTTCTCATCTAAATGATCATCTGAAAAAAATTCTCGAGGTGAAAGCCAAAAGTACAGGTATATGACTACGAGAAAGAATGGCTCCGAAGGTTCCCAAATAAATCGGTTTATTATAAAAAAGCTTTGTTCTTTTGAAAATCTGTCTTGTTTCTGGTGCTGAATTGTTTCATTCTCCGAGAACTCCGAATCATTCTCTTGAAGCTCCTCCTCTTGAAGCTGATCTTCCTCAAGATAAAAAGGCCAGTTGCCCTGAAATGACTCGGCCCAATAAGGAAGTCCCGATTTTATAAGCTTTTTGATATTCTCAATTTCGAGATTATCAAATATATAGCGAAATATTCTAGGAGACCGGACTATGTCTATTTCTATTTGATTTTCATTGAAGAAATCGTTCTCTATCTTCTGCGGGTTCACGGCTTCATGCTCTTCTTCAAACTCCGATTCGTTTATTTCTATTTCATTTCTCAATCTACTACGATAACGGGTAGAAAAAGAATTCTGTTGCATCATATCTAACGGATTCTTTGGTTCGGACCGAAGAAGTAATGTCTCACTGCTATTTTTTTCTATCCATGAGCATCCCACCAGAAAGCCTTCTAATTCTAATAGGTTCTGAACTAGCTGAGAATCATTCTCAAGAAATTCAGAAGAAGTGATCCAATTTTTGACATCGGGTCCGGGTGAAGACCAAAGATCTTGAGTGACCAATCCGGCAGAACAACTCAAAAGATAAAGAAGTATCGTTATTTTCTTCAAATTTGTTTCAAGTTCGACGTACCATTTGTACAAATAAGAACTCCATATTTTATTCCTCGCGATAGGGTCCTGCATATAGATATATATAGGATCTATGGGAAAATTGCTTAGAAATATATTTTGTGCAAAAACTCTTCCTATCTGATACAAAAAGATCCTATGATCCTGAAACCATCTTATGTGAGTTTGAAAATCCCAAGTCTGTCTAAAAGAAGCGAATCGAATTGAATTCGTTTCTTCTATTATGTATTTCCTCTGTGTAATACTAATTGATAGGACCTCATTGTTAAGTGCTACAAGATGTTGTGCATTCGAACTCATGGTTATAGACCCAAATTTCTTACTATCGAATATTTGATTTTCCAAGCCAAATCCCCTAGTATATGAAAGAATCCGGAAGTACCTTCGTTGTTCTGGAATAGTAAGCCTTCGTATCTTAATGAATGTATTAAATTTATTCAGGCCTATTAGAGCGGGATCCACTTCTCGGGGAATATGAGTCGAAGCAATAACTAGAATATTTCTAGTAAAACATCTTTGACGATCCTTGGAATTGGAAAGAGAGCTCTCTTCTAGATGGAGGGATAAATACCTCAACTCATCCCGATCCAGATCATGAATGTTTGGAATCCATACTATACAAGGAGATATTGTTTTTGCCAAATCGAATTGCACGGTCATATCCCAATAAAATGGGTTATTGCTAGTTAGCCTATCCTGTGTCATATTGAAAAGAATCTTATCAAAATTAATATTCTTAGCAATATCGCCACTATCATCAACATCAAAATCATCAACATCAAAAGGAATAGAAGTAATACCCTCATCCTCACAGTCGTCGAATTCACCTCCAACCCAATATGATTCACCATCCAAAAAAGACCAAAAAGACGCCTCGTAAAAATCGCAATCGTAATCGTATAAATACCGGTACTCGAGCGGATATATCTTAATGAAAGGAAGATAAGAATTTTTCGCTAGGGATTTGACCAAATAGGATCGCCCAATTCCTATAGAACCTATCACTAAAACACTCCTAGAAGGGTACGGGGCTAAGCGAAGCGAAAAGGGGGTTGGACGAGATGACAAATGAAAAGTCCCCCACGAGGTTATTGTCTCATAATAAGCAAGAAATATCCGTCTTTCCGCTAAACAGGATTTATTGAACTCATAATTCAATAGATCCTTTTGCTGCATTTCAAATAAGTACCGTAAATAATTGGATCCAGGTTGTTCCACTATTTCATCTAAAAGATTACTCTGAGTCAAACTCCATAGAATTTCATTAATCCTTTTTTCTGTACTTAAGGTGCAGAGCTGAACCACAAATTCTTTTTCTTGATCATCAACCCAATCGGTGTCCGCCACCCAGGATTCTATTTCATCATCCCAGTTCCCCACCTTTTTTCTTTTCCTTATCAATGAATACATCTCTATACTTGTAGGACTTAGATGTCTCGTATTTATAAAAAAAATGATTTGATTGATGAAATTATTTGGGATGAGACTTATGAAAGAACTTATGCGATAGGTGAGATAAGAGATGAGCAAATCGATCCGATTTCGATTCTCAGATTCTTCCTGAAAAAGTAGTAGGTATCCTAGTTCTATCAGAAAATTGAAGAATTCTCCTATGTATTCTTCCAGAATAACATAGTATTTTTGCAGAATAGCAATAACTGGACGGGGATTCTCTATAAATCCAATGGGATCCTGGAAAATAACTGGAAAGGGATCCTCTAAATTCTCTGACCTGAAAGAAGATATAGGATACCTATCCCTAAGTTTTTCCAACTCCATGAAGCATGATGGATTTGCCCAAGATTTGATCTTTTCAAAATCTAGAAATAACTGACGACAGGTTTTGCAAATGAAGGTAAGACCTCTACAAGCGAGATATCCAGCAAAAAGAAGAAGGAAAAGAATTGAAAAGAGGAACTCAGCCGATATCAATGACTTATTCCTATATGAGAAGAATAATGAAAATGTACAAGAAAGAAAAGGAGAAGACCCATTAAAAGAATCAGTCTTTGTTCGAGACAGATTAGTCTTTTTTCGGAGTAGCTGTACTAAATGAAGATTTGAAATCTTCTTACTTATCAGAGTCCATTTCATCAAAATCTTCTCACTTATCAGAGTCCATTTCATCAAAATCTTCTCAAGATATACCCATGGTATATCCAGAATATCTTGAATTTTGGATATCACGGTTGGGAATATAAAATAGGAAAAAATCTCGGAAAGGATGAATCTGAAATATTTGAACCCGCTCGTAGTAAAGATCGTGAGCAGCCATTCTTTGTAAATAGTCCATTCTAAGTAAATAATATTTTCTTCAATATTCCCTTCGAAAAGTTTTACAGAAAAAAGTTTTTTTTTATTGATTATTTTGATATTTCTTTTTTTAACGTATTTCTTTTTACTTCGAAAACCAAAAAGACTCCTTTTTTCCTTCTTTCCGGATGGTAAAGATTTCTCAGAACATGGATTTGATCCACAGTCCATGTTTGAATTGACACTGAGATACTGATGCAAGTTCTTCATTTTTGAATCAGATCGATTCATATCTGAAAAAGATTGCCAAAAAGTTTTTTCCAATCTAAAAAGGTCCGCGATCGAGGAACTAGCTCTAGAAACGACTGGATCAGATTGAATTGGTCTTAAAAGGTCCGCGATCGAGGAACTAGCTCTAAAAACGACTGGATCGGATTGAATTGCATAAAGAGTTCTTGGAAAAATGAAAGATGTATAGAATCTATTATAGAATTTTTGATACAATTTATACATGAAAGATTTGTACAAGTTCTCTCTTTTGTCGCTACTTTTTGGAAAATCCTGATCCTGAGGTATGTTTATGTCAGATACCCTTGCAGAAAGACTCAAAACAAAATGTTTTTTTTGACCGACGTACAAAGAAACTATTTTGTTGCGAATAAATGAGATATTGAGGAATTTTCGATATGTAAGATCCTCATTATTGATACGAATTTTTTCCACAAAAAAGGGAAATCTTTTCTTACAAGAGACCCAGAACCAAAAGTGATGTAGATCATTCCAAAATCGAAGTCCATTTGCTTTATAAAAAGAAGATATCATAGAACTTCTATGAAATGCTTTCACGGGATTCAGCCAATTGTCTCGATCATGGGGTATGATGGAGAAATAGGAATCCGTGTTATCAAAGGATTTCATGCGATTCTTTCTACTATGGGATGAGTCAATCATCCACTTTGATATTTCGTTGAAATAAAATGGGAATATTCTTTCTTCATTGATCCATAATTTCGATCCTTGGGAAGTATTATGATCGTCCAATCTTTGAGAAGTATTATGATCGTTCAATAAGAAGGGTTTCAATTTCTTCAAAAGAACGATTTGAAGACGTAGTGGTTCGAACGACTTCTCCTGGATCGGATCTTTCAATTCATAAATGTACATCTCAGAACTATGAATGGCGATATTCCCGATATGTACAGAGAATCGGGGATATAACCAGTACAAAAACTTAGGAAAAAAGATAAGTAACTTAAGTAACTTATGAAAAAAGAGACGTGCCATGGGCAAAAGGACAAGAAATAACTTAGTGAAAGTGAATTCGTATATGTCGAAAATTTCGGACCAATCAATCAAATCCCAATAACTCGAAAAATCAGTGATATGGCATCGTAATTGATCTCGTAAATCTCGTAATTGATCGAAGACTACTTGAAGCTTCTCCTGTTTCGAAGAGAAATATCCCAGGAAATCTTCCTGGAGATTCTGGAACTCATTCGACCATTTGCTATATGCATCAGGATACCCATTCCTGGATCTCTGGGTTCGACAAATAAAAGGGTCGAACCATTTCTTCTCACTCTTTGCCCAATTGGATAAATGTTGATTGATCGTAGATTTCGTCCTAGTTCGATGATTCATACTATCTTTTCCAATGGAATCCTTATTCGGCTCCGTTATTGATAGAATGAATCGATTTACCATTTCTGCAAATCGATCTTCTGCATTCGATTTCTCCTTCGGAATCATAGAATACCCGGGGGAAATAGGATGAATTGAGACGGTTTTTTGTAAATACCTAATTATTTTGAATAGATCCACCAGTTCTTTATGTTCCGATCGCCGCCTGAAGGGGACAAAAGAAACACCCAATTTTCTCTTCCAAAGAGCCTTCTCTACAGGGGACCTCTCCGTAGGACTCGAACCCAGATAAAGTTCTGACCATCTGTCAGAGAAAAAAGAATGAATGGATCTTGTAGGATTCCCAAGAAATTCTTCGATTTCTTCCGGAAGCAGATTATTATTCATCCGCTTTTCACCTTCTGCGGATAGCCGGAACTTTGAGGAAGATCCAAAAAGAAATTTCGGGAATCGACCTGATTCTATCTCTGTTCGTTCCACATCCTCATTTCTAATGGAATCGAAATGATGTATGGATTGATTAGAAGATCCTTTTGGAGGATACAAAAGCGAAATTACAAATCTATTAATATTAGAAGATTCTTCTCTAGATCCAACCGAATTCATAGGTATAGGAAGAAACCCCCTCAAATAGATATTTTTTCGTTCAACTATATTTCGATTTTGAAGACGACATAAACAGACCCCTAGTACAAGTAGCATCACACCCCTTACCACATTTTTGACGACACCATGGACACGTTTTACTACATTTTTGATCCTGGAATCTCGAGTTATTAAACCTGTTTTGGTTAAATATCGATTGCTTCCTGAACCCTGGGAATTTTTGGAAAATAGGATACCCAAAATTCGGGAGTCAAAGAGTCTCATAAAGCGTTCTTGGTCGAAAAAAATGTCTATGAAAGAGTGAGATTTCTTGATCTCTCTTAATATCTCTCTCCAGTCCAAGATCCAGCTGGATATCCAATCATGTGCTGTATTTTTCTTTTTTTTTTTCATAGAGTTCCTACTTTTCTTTAAGATTATTATGAAGAGTATTAATGTTATCCTTATTTTACTACAAAAAATGCTGATGATGATTTTCATTTTGACTTCTATTTTTTAGGTATTGGTTGTTGATTAGAAAATTAGGTAATATTTCTTCACTGATTGTTTAATATTTGAATCATTGATTCTTTCAGTCACATAAGTCTTAATTTCACATCTCCGAATGTGAAAAGACGTAAAAATATCTTCATATATCAGACGTTCGCTAATTAGTACTGCATCTTCAAAATTGTAACCCTCCCATGGCATATAAGCTACCAATATGTTTTTCCCTAAAGCGAGTTCCCCACCAACTGTAGCGGCACCGTCTGCTAAAATTTGACCTTTTCTCAAACATTTACCTCCCTGAACCCGGGATTTTTGGTGGATCAAAGTTTTTTTTTCTTAATTCCAATACCAAACTTGATCAGATCACTCCAATCATCGTCTGAATTATCTTCAGACGATGAATCCAACCAACCTGGATCATTCCATCGTATCGTAGCATTCATAATTTCGAATATATGAATGCATATCGCGAAATCGACATGCGTTTGAATAAAGTAATCAAATATGTCCGATGTTTCGCGATTTTTTTTCAAAATTTTCTTTGATTTTTTTGAATTGTTTGCAATAAGACTTCATGTAGACTCTCAAATCGCTTTTACAAGACAAAAACACTTGCTCCTTGGAGCACAAATGAAGGCCGGCTCGTAACCCGGCCATATTAGAGTGGATTCGTTTCAACTGTACCTGAATCATATTCAATTCATCAATACAATAAGACTTCGCAAGGTTATAAAATTGTATTGTGTGAATAGAATTATTGTGCCCAGGTTCTAAAAACCTGTTCTGAATTTGGCGGGGCCCGTTAGCCAGATTACTGGCCTCTATCAATGGAACGAATTCCGCTTCGTAAAGCTTTTCAAGATAAGATATAAACTCGTCGATCGAAATGCGCTCTTCGGAACAAAGAAAAGTTAAAAGCACTATTTTAAAAAGGAGATTTTTGCTCCTACAAAAATTGATTAAGAAGGGTGGAAAGATACTATCGAATGGATAGCATATTTCCATTTTCAAAGATCTATTGATGGTTTGGTTAATGGATTGATCCAATTTTGCATTTTCTATAATTTCAGAAAACAAATTGCACAATCCTAAGTCGGCGTTAATGTCCACAAAAAGATCGACTAAAGTGAAAATATCATAAAGCTCTACTTTAATATCATAAAGCTCTACTTTGTGTTCAAAGTATATGCAGCGATTTATAATCGCTGCACTAAGCTCTTTTCGAAAACGCTCAGTCATCTCATTCAGACTCATTTGTTCATTCTTGAATTGAACAAGAAATTCACAAAGTTGATCTAAAAGGATTCCGTTTAAACGAGCGTGTGCACGTGAAGTTCTTGCACAATTTTTATACAATTGTGCTTCTCTACCCTCTTCTATATGTCCATAGAAGACATATCTGCGCCGAAAACAATTTTCACTAAAAGAGATAGTTTTAGTGTTAACTGGAGTAACACTTTTTGCATCTTTTCGCTTAGATAACCAAAAATCGACCCTCTGTAACCATTCGTCGTTAGTAATGAGTTTCGTACTAAGCATAACCATAAACGAACATAAGTGAAAGATTATCACCCTGTTCAAAATGTAGTCTGAAACAAAGACTTCGACTACGTCTTGCAACTTCGAAATACTCAATTTGGAATTTTTCATGCTCCTCCTACACTATAAAAAAAAAAAAGAAAAATAAAAAAATGTGAAAATATTCACTTAATATTTGATCCATTCGATGGATCAGTTTAACTATAAAAATGCAATCTTCCGATGCGCCTTGGACTGAATAGATCTGCTTCTCTTTGTTCTTACGAACGGAGTTGTTCCCTTATTTTGATTTTCAATGGGATGAAATCAAAATGAGCCCTTTCTGATACAGAATCTACTGCAAAAAGGTGAGGTACACAGTATATAGTCTTTTGAGTTTAATGCGATAAAATAAAGTGACATAGTTTCTATTTCTCTTAAGGAGTATTTCCATGGGTTTGCCTTGGTATCGTGTTCATACTGTCGTATTGAATGATCCCGGTCGATTGCTTTCTGTTCATATAATGCACACAGCTCTAGTTGCTGGTTGGGCCGGTTCGATGGCTTTATACGAATTAGCGGTTTTTGATCCCTCTGACCCCGTTTTTGATCCAATGTGTATGATTATGATCATACATCTTTTAGATTATGATAATATCTCTTAGATTCAGCATCCATGGCTGAATGGTTAAAGCACCCAACTCATAATTGGCAAATTCGTAGGTTCAATTCCTACTGGATGCACCCTAATGGGAATGTTCAATAAGTTGGCTCTCTATGGATGGGATCTCATCATCCATCCATAACGAATTGAATATGGTATATTCATACCATAACATAGGAAGATTAAGAACTCGAATCCTGATCAATACTGGGACTCATAGGGAAGAAATTGGAGTTATGGATGGAATCAAATATGGAGTAGTTACAGGAAAAAGTCTTCGGTTATTGGGGAAGAATCAATATACATACTTCTAATGCCGAATCAGGATCAACTAAGACAGAAATCAAGTAAGTATTGGGTTGAACTCTTCTTTGGTGTTCAGGTAATGGCTATGAATAGCCATCGACTACCCCGAAAGGGTCGAAGAGACCTATTATGGGACATGCAATCCATTACAGGCATATGATCATTACGCTTCCATCAGGTTATTCTATTCCACCTCTTCTAGAGATTCTAAAGAAAAGAACTTCAAGAAAAATACTTAATAACACGGCGATACATTTATACAAAACTTCTAGTCCAAGTACACGCAATGGAGCTGTAGACAGTCAAATGAAATCCAATCCACGAAATAATCTGATCTATGGACGGCATCGTTGTAGTAAAGGTCGTAATGTCAGAGGAATCATTACCGCAAAGCATAGAGGGGGGGGTCATAAGCGTCTATACCGTAAAATCGATTTTCGACGGAATCAAAAAGACATATCTGGTAGAATCGTAACCATAGAATACGACCCTAATCGAAATACATACATTTGTCTTATACACTACGGGAATGGTGAGAAGAGATATATTTTACATCCCAGAGGGGCTATAATTGGAGATACCATTGTTTCTGGTGCAGAAGTTCCTATATCAATGGGAAATGCCCTACCTTTGAGTGCGGTTTGAACTATTGATTTACGTAATTGGAAGTAACCAATTAGGTTTACGACAAAACCTAGAAATCGATCACTGATTCAATTGGAGTACCTCTATGGAATAGACCTCAACAGAAAACTGTTGAGTAACGGCAGCAAGTGATTGAGTTCAGTAGTTTCTAATAGAGAATTATTGACTCTAGAGATATGGTAATATGGAGAAAATTGTTTGAAGCACGTACCGAACCGGAAGCGCCTCTTCTTTCAAAGAGAGGAGGACGGGTTATTCACATTTCATTTGATGGTCAGAGGCGAATTGAAAGCTAAGCAGTGGTAATGAAGATCCCCCGAAGAGATGTCTCCTACGTTACCCGTAATATGTGGAAGTATCGACGTAATTTGATAGAGTCATTCGGTCTGAATGCTACATGAAGAACATAAGCCAGATGACGGAACGGAAAGACCTAGGATGTAGAAGATGATAACATGAATGATTCGGCAGATTAGGATTCCTATATATCCACTCATGTGATACTTCATTATACGATGAAAAGATCTATTTTTTTCGATATCATCATATACATCTAGAAAGCCGTATGCTTTGGAAGAAGCTTGTACAGTTTGGGAAGGGGTTTTTTTTGATAAAAAAGAAGAATCTACTTCAACCGGTATGCCTTTAGGCACGACCATACATAACATAGAATTCAAACATGGAAAGGGCGGACAATTAGCTAGAGCAGCAGGTGCTAGAGCGAAACTGATTGCAAAAGAGGGTAAATCGGCCACATTAAGATTACCATCTGGGGAGGTTCGTTTGATATCCCAAAACTGCTTGGCAACAGTCGGACAAGTGGGTAATGTTGGGGTGACCCGAAAAAGTTTGGGTAGAGCTGGATCGAAGTGTTGGCTAGGTAAGCGTCCTGTAGTAAGAGGAGCAGCTATGAACCCTGTGGATCATCCCCACGGGGGCGGTGAAGGAAAAGCTCCAATTGGAAGAAAAAAACCCGCAACTCCTTGGGGTTATCCTGCGCTTGGAAGAAAAAGTAGGAAAAGGAGAAAATATAGTGATAGTTTGATTCTTCGTCGCCGTAAATAGGAACATTCCAAATCGAATTTCCAAAATTCGATGGGATGGGCGAACGACGGGAATTGAACCCGCGCATGGTGGATCCACAATCCACTGCCTTGATCCACTTGGCTACATCCGCCCCTTATCTAGCTAAAGGATTTTCTCTTTTTTGCATTCATCATTATTGTATTTATTCTGACCTCCATACTTAGATCGAGATATTGGACATAGAATGCCAATCTTTACCATGTCAAAAAAGGAGTAATCAGCTGTGATAGGTCAACAAGAAAGATTTGTAGCTAATCCAAAGAAAAGATTTGTAGCTAATCCAAAGAAAAGATTTGTAGCTAATCCAAAGGAAAGATTTGTAGCTAATCCAAAGGAAAGATTTGTAGCTAATCCAAAGAAAAGATTTGTAGCTAATCAAAAGAAAAGATTTGTAGCTAATCATTTATTCGAAAAAATGGAAAAAATCAAAATGGGGAAGGAGAAAGAAATAATAGTCACTTGGTCTCGGGCATCTAACATTCTACCCTCAATGGTTGGCCATACATTCGGTATTCATAATGGAAAGGAACATATACCTATTTATATAACAGAATCTATGATAGATCACAAATTGGGAGAATTCGCGCCTACACGGAATTTCGCGAGAGATGCAAGAAACGATAACGATAAAAAAATCTGTAATGAAGAATAAAAAAAAAATAGGGATCAAACAAATATTAAGGAGATCTTATGAAAAATTGGAAAAAGCTAGGGGAAAATCCTATGAAAAAGAACTCGAGTTTAACTTCAGGTAAAGAAGTAAAGGTTTTAGCTCAACATATCCATAATTTCTGTTTCCAAAGCACGAAGAGTCATTGATCAAATTCGTGGACGTTCTTATCAAGAAACACTTATAATACTATATTTCATGCCTTATCAAGCATCTTATCCCATTTCTAAATTAATTTATTCTGCAGCAAAAAATGCAAATCATAATATGGGTTTAAAAGAAGCGGATTTATTCATTAGTAAAGCCGAAGTCAATAGAGGTGCTATTAAAAAAAAGGCAAGACCCCGTGCTCAAGGACATAGTTTTCCAATAAAAAGAACCACGTGTCATATAACAATCGTACTAAAGGAAAAACCGAAATCTTTCTTAGATCAATCTAAGATTTAGATTCCTATGAAATTCCAAAAATATGGATAAAAAAATAAAATAGGGAGGAATTATGGGACAAAAAACAAATCCACTTTGTTTCAGACTTGGTACAACCCAAAGTCATCATTCTATTTGGTTCGAAGAACCAAAAAAATATGCTACGGGTATACAAGAAGATCAAAAAATACGAGA
>JAMFTS010005705.1:0-26134 GCA_028095005.1 Rhynchospora pubera
GAAAATCATGAAGTACCACATCATGAAAACATAAAATTATGAAGAATAAAACATATTGCACTTAATATTCAATAACCATTAACCATTTCAACATCCCAGGTATTTTCCATATGTTCAATTGCTTCTTCCCTCGGTTGCTTTTGGCCATAAGATTGTCGAGATTGGACTTCGCCACACCATGCACGAAAAAAACTACCTTCAACGCAATAGCACGCATAATACTCTCGAAAGATGAGAAACGATATCAATCCATCAGTTTCCCTTATTGCCTTTCAACTCGTCCCTATGCCTGACTCTTTGAGCTATACCAGCAGAAGGGTCTTTGCTTGCCTCCTGTTGAAGAAACAAAAACTAAGAAAATAAAATTCAGAAAATAAGCTGACATTAAGCTTTACAAGGCAAAAGTCATCAACTTCAGCTGATATTAAGCTGCAGTCACATCATACCATGTCAAGTCCCTTGATTTTCCTGTTTCGCTCAATGTGAAAAACATATTTTATTTGTCAACAGACTTTCCTGACCAGAAAATAAGCTGAAAAATCAACCAAATAAAGAGGCAACTGAACTTATCAGGCTCGATGAAGTAAAGAGGTAACAAAGGAGAATTTACAAGTATAAGACATCCTTGGAAGAATTTCACTATAAATATTTGAACGCTTTACAAATATTTGAATTAATTATAAAGTTATATTAATTTGGAAATTGGCATATCCCAAAGAAATGAATTCGACAGTGTATATTTCAATTAATGATTCTTTAAAGAGGGCAATTTAAGTTGCCAATTGAACTCACCACAATCACAGTAAAAAGAGTCTCAATGCAGTAAATAATAACCTCTTCAAATTCTGGGCTCGCAAAAATCCAACAATTTTAGTACAATTTTTTCTTAAGCTAAGTTCAAAATAACAGTTGAGAGAGAAAAGAACCTCAAAGAAGGAGAGAAATCTGGCGATCACGAGAAATCAAATCGTCAGGGATCCTCGCTAGTTCTCTGCTCTCGTGCGAGAATTTTATCGAGTTGGAGAAGAAGATCCAGATTTCTTCTCTTCTAGCGCTTACGAGAGAGAGATCGAAGGTGTCGGCGGTTCAGAGTAGAAATGTCTTATTTTCCGTCTTTGTTTAGAGGGATAATAGAGTGCTGTAAATCTAACCGTCCATTTCGATCCGACGGTCAGCGACAAGAGATGGGCACTCTGCCCATCTTATTAAGATGGGCAGAGGATACGAATCCGCTGTTTAGTGGGATTGGCATCCTCTACAGCCGGTCTCTACAGCCATCCTCTACAGCCAGCAAATTTTTTTTTAATTTTAAAAAATTTTAAAATTCAAATGTTGAATCCAAACCGTTGATCTTGTTTAATTTTACGAGCGATGCGTTTTGATATAAGTTTTATAAAATTTGGAGTTGATTTGATACTAGATCAAGTGGTCAACAAATGAACGAATATGGTTAACTATCACTGATTAATTCTAATACGTTCATAATTTGGTCACTTAATCTAGTATCAAATCAACTCCAAATTTTATAAAACTTATATGAAAACACATCGCTCGTAAAATTGAACAAGATCAACGGTTTGGATTCAACATTTGAATTTTAAAATTTTTAAAAATTAAAAAAAAATGGCTGGCTGTAGAGGATGGCTGTAGAGACTGGCTGTAGAGGATGCCAGTCCCTGTTTAGTGGCCTGTTCATGTATTCGTAAAACACTTCACAAAAATTCAACAAATTGACGGCTCTACGCTTTTCCTCTTCCTCTCCGTCGAGTTGAGCATCTCCGATTCCACAAATTCAACAATTTACGGAGAAATGATTAGTATCCTCGCTCAGGTTTCCTTTTGATCTATACTTGTTTGCATTTCTGTTCTAGTTCTTTCGGTTACTTTCTTTATGAATAGACATTTGAAAGGAGAATTTTTGAAGAATAGAAAATGAGGAAGTTTTAACTGCGCCCTTCGTTTTTTTGTTAGGAGCGACTTCTTGGGGCCACTTTAGGTGCTGCTTTTACGGGAGGCATAGTATTTTACCAGCGGAGAGGGATCCATAGATCTCTCCGTGAGTGTGATTCTACGAGCTACGAGGTTTGATTCAAGTCTAATTTCTTTTTTTTTTTTTGGTTTATTGAAAAAATTGTGTGCCTGGAGTGTGTTCTTTGCTTATAATCAAGCTCAATTAAGTAAATTAGTTGAGAATACCTATCAGAAATGTTTATTATGTTGGAGCTTCACAACATAAACTAAGTTAGGTTATAGTGTGGAATTTCTAGTATGTTACAGTGCACTGAGCCATTTACTTTCTGGTACTGTTCAATTTGAATTGTGGAAATTTTTCTTACAATATTTTTTTTTACTTCTGAACTTGTTGGGAAAATAGTTTAACTGAGTCTCCAGAAGGATAATGTTGTTGAAATAAATAAGTTTTTGTTATTGGAAATGAACAAATCAGAAGAGATTGCAAGACTTTACTGGACATAACTAAAGGACAGTTTCACCTAAGTTTGCAAAAAGTTGAATAGAAGTAGGGAAATTCAAGCTGTGGTTGATCACACTTCTACCAAAAAGTACCAAATTGGTTTCAGTTTCAATCAAACTGATCTCAGGACTTCGAGAATGCAAGTAGTAGTGTCATGGTATTGGAGCCTCTCTCGAGGCTCACTTTCCCAACTATCCCCTTTTTTTTTCTTTGCTTTCTGTTCTCTCCCTGACACTTTCATTCAAGCCTGTACTTATTTTTAGTTCACTCTCTCTCTTGTTGACTTGTTCCCTTCTAAGTACCACATCACATCACCTGATTGGATTAGTCCCATAAACATCGCTTTCCCTGTTCCTTGGTGTTTGGGGGTCGTCCAGATAGGGGATCTGAGGAAGGGATGTGGCAAGAAAATTGAATGCAGATGTGATGCAATTCTGTCAAGGCAGTATACTGAGGTCGATGAATGAGCAGTGAACTAGGTGAAACTAAGAAGTTGCGACAAGAATACAAGATGTACCTTTAGTGCTAAACATATGTCAGGGGCATTCACCTAATTAAGTCATGCAATGTTGATCTTACAAGATGGTGTGAGTTGTCGTTCATTTCTCTCTCTTTTATTTCCCTTTTTTTCTGTTCGTTGTTGGTGGAGCAGCAGCTAGGAAAGGTGGCATGCTTCAAGCCCTATGGGGTATGAAAACATGTGCTAGGAATAACTGTTTTTATATGAGACAAGGTGACACTGGGCAAAGGGAGCACCCAAGATAAGCCATGTGAAATACAGGAAGATTAGATTATTTTATAGATACGGATTCAGAGAGCAGCCAGAACTTTGTGAGGAATTTGGGGAATAGCCTATTCCTAGGCATAAAGTATTGGGAAGTGTGTAACTTTGTGAAGAGTTTGGATTGTTTATAATAAATTTATGCCTAGGAATAGGAAATTTCCCAAATTCCCACTTGATCCAAACGGCCCCAATTGAGATGATCATTGCGTGAGTGGGCCTGAAACCCTGAACACATGCAACTTCTATTAACACGCCTACCCAGTAAAGAAAGATGAGGACCAAATTGGTTTCTATGGAAGTTTGAGGTCCAATTCAGGAACCAATCTGGCACCTTGGTATTGTCCAGAACTAAGAATTGATTTTTCCTGTAATATTGCATATATCATTGCTGGTGCCTAAACCTCCTTTAGTCCTTTTGTTAGTCCTAACTTCTGTATAAAATAGTACGACAGCAGATATACTCAACCCTGAGTACTAATTATGGTAAGCTTATTATAGTCAACCCCTAGTGCTTTCGCCTCAAAGTCGCTTTGCTGTTGTGCAGGGTAGTGCAGATGTCTCTGTGCTGTTTTGAGGTGAGTCAACCCTCCAACCCCCCAACACCCCACCCTGCTACCATCCATGGAAAAAAAGAGAGAAAAGAATCAGTATTCAGTGTGGTGCATCTGTGCGGGTCCCACAAACAGATACCAAACCTCCCCTCCATAGCTAACATAGATTGGGTCCCAACGGAGGGAGGGAGAGGGGGGGGGGGTACAATCGGGAGTGACGAAAATTCATACTTGTCATTTTTAGAGCATGATTTAAAAATTCCTACTGAATCAGTCCTTGAATCAATTTTATAGTGCAGGGTTTATTTGATTTTTGTTTTATTGTTATTTGTATGAGGTATTCTTAATTTTGCCATTATTTTCATTAAGGCAAGCTTATGGCCATACAGTTTAATTAAAACTTTTCTATCTTTTTCAGCCTATAGAGATTTTCCCTGGAAATGCATCACCAGATATAGCTCATGCTTGGAACAAAACTGTGGACTTGACACTTGGTGAGCTGGTCAAGTTTCTCAGCTCCAGGGGGTGGTAAATAAATAAAAAAAGAAGACAAAAAACGGCTGAATTCATTTTGAACTGGTTGAGTACGGCTTCTTTTGTTGGAGTTCGGTTTTTGCTGCACAAATATGGTCATTAAACAAAGTATTTCTCATATCTTTCTGTAATGTTTGAGGGCAATAAGCTGTCACGCTATAACATACTGTTTTAATTGGTTTTGATGTTTGGTCTGTTACCTATTTCAGACTTATTTCAGTCTGTTTGAATTGACTTTTACTGTTGCGGTTGATGTAACCTTAATCCATGTACTAAACTTCTCCAAGAAATAAAAAACAAAAAATTGACTTCATTGCAACATGAAAAATGTGACTTGTACTGTAGGCGAAAACTTCGATGATTTTGAGGTTTTTCTCTGAACCGTTATGAGAAAATTGATTCAAACAAATAAATGTTTCTTTGTGACTGGCTGACTGCCTGGAACAGCGATTGCTTTTTTAGGGATGTCCTAGATAGTTTTTGTTAGAGATAAATCCCACACCCACAGGCTAATTATAACAATGATTGATTATGTTCAAAACTTTTTGTGGTATAATTTTACAAATAATAAGATATTCTGTTTCTTGCGTAAAACACACAATCAAGATATTATTGTTCGAGAGCAAGTGAAGTGAAGTGACCAAGTTTCAGCCGAAATAGCAGTCGTAAGTCGTAACAACTAACCACAGAGCTCAACAAAATAACGCTGAATTTCGGCCCAGGTCTGCAACATTTTAGTAGGCCGAAGGCCCGGTCAACCTGGACCGAACATTTAGAATGAAAAATTAAATTACAAAGAAAACATAAAATTCACCAAGCGATGATTAATCGGAGCCGTGCCTCGTGCGCCTTCTGCTTCCTTGTTTTTAGGGTTTTGAGAGTGGTGTTTGTGCGCCGCGGATAACGAGAGAAAAGTGTCTGATCCTACCTTATCACCATGGTAAGAACCTTCTGTTCTCTATTTTTGCGTTGATCTCTTCTATTATTTTCTGATCTTCGCACTGGCTTGACTGAGGGTATTTTACTTCTTTCGAATCTTTGACATAATTCGCAATCGAGCTTGTGTTATGGTTGTCGATTGTTACATGCTTCAGAATCGATTCTGAAATTTCTAATTTAGTCCTTAAAGTTTAAATAAATTTGAACTTGTAAGACTTTTCCCACTCGAGAAGCTGCGGTATTGAGTAATTCTATATCCTTTTAGTTCACTTTATTTAATGGTAGATAGATTCAAGTCATGTTGGCGCTGTGTGCGTGTGTGTTGATTATACTGGAATTGTTATTTCTCATACTCAACTGTTTTTACTGTGTACATGAAGGCGTGAATTGTTTAAACTTTATATAACCCAACTGCATACTCCACTAATAATTATCTCTGTTGGCAGTTTTAACAACAAACCACATCTCAATTACACAATGGTTCCTGGGAATGACATCTTATAAATTACAAGTTTTATGAATTTTTGTCATCAATTGTAGGTGAATGTACCTAAGACAAAGAAGACATACTGTAGCAACAAAGCGTGCCGCAAGCACACCTTACACAAGGTGACACAGTACAAGAAGGGAAAGGACAGTCTGTCAGCTCAGGGAAAGCGCCGTTATGACCGCAAACAATCAGGGTATGGAGGTCAGACCAAGCCTGTCTTCCACAAAAAGGTACTTGTCTCAATTTTTTTTTAACTTTGTGGATAAGAATGGAGAAGGTATACAAGGGCTGACAGTTATTGTACTATCAGGAATGGTTTCAACTTGTTAACCTTTGGCTGCCTGGCTTTTATTACTGGGATGAAATGCTCTAATGGGTACCGAGTGAAAGTAATTTTTGTATAATGCTTATTTACATGTGCAAAGATTTGCAATTTGTTAGTGGTCCTAATGTGATACTTACTCTATACACAAGGACTTGAATTTTGGAAGTCTTGCTTCTTTGCATGTTTATCTTGGTGATTTTAAGTCTTTAACTCTGATATGTTGTGGTCATTTTAGGCAAAAACAACAAAGAAGATTGTTCTGAAACTGCAGTGTCAGAGCTGCAAGCACTACTCCCAGCACCCAATCAAGGTATCATTTCAGTCTTTTTCCTTTATTTCTTTCCCTTCTTTCTTCTTTGTGTTGCTGAATTAGCAAAAATTTGTTATTTTTTTTCTTGTAGAGATGCAAGCATTTTGAGATTGGTGGAGACAAAAAGGGCAAGGGAACTTCTCTCTTCTAGGCTTGCTGTCTGATGCACATTTATCCCCTTTTAGTAGAGAGGATTGTGCGCTTTCTCATTCAGTCTGCATTTCCTATTTGTAACTAATTAGACCAGTTACCTTCCCTTTCTTTCTCATATTACATCGTAAATGTGTGGTTTTGTTTATTTCCTACTAGCGTGCTATCTGATACATGTAGTGGCTTTATTATGAAGTGTGTTGAGGCTATAGTTTAGAAATATATATTTTCTGTGTTTGTTTTTTTCGTTGATTTGTTCCTTCTGTGCCTTCGATACCTGTTAGGCTGTTAGCTTGTTATTTGGCAATATGCACATGAAGTGTTCTCAAAAGGGATTGTTTGTTTAAGAACGGGGATATTCAAATTAGAAATTACAATAAGCTGATATTAAAAAAATGTGAATTCGCTAGTCATATTTGCGGTTTGTGAATTGTTGTAGTTATAGCCGATACGCTTGTCATGTCCAAATAATTTGAAGGGCGAATAGGAATCTAACTTGAGTGCAAGATGCCAATTGACTTGAAGTAACAAAAGTTGTTTGAGGTCATGCTAGTTGCGACTCATGAACTGTCGTGTTAATTGCTGTTTTTGTTCGTTTATGACTGAAATCTGAGTAACTGAAGATAACGCCGTACATGTGAAAATTGTGTCAAAGACCAATAATTCGGATAGAAGGCGCAAAAAAATTGATTTAACAAATTGAAAAATCTCTAGTAATCAATGCACGGACCGTAGATCTAACATGTAAACAAGTGCTTCTGTCGTTCGATCGATTTGATATGTGGTCGGATTTTAATCGCCAAATGAAATAACAATATATTTTAATTTTTCGTCTAATAAAGAAACAAATTAAATAATATATTTATTTTGTATCGATGCTAGATTAAGCATATTATCTAATATTATTTTGTTTCTTTATCTGCCCACATATGAGGGTATCTTAAGCTAGTCTGCAATAAAACATAAATATAGCGCATAAAAAGTAAGAGCTAAAGGATGCCCGAGTAATTGCTTATAAGCATTTGACATTGAAATAAAAACAATATTGAATTGCAACTTGCAAGCGATGCTGCATTTGAACAAGTTTTTGCTACAAATTTAAGGATGCCATTGTTTATTTGCAGTAGCGTGTTTGATTTGTGCTAACATAAGTTTGAAAGAGACGCCTGGCCATTGACAGTTCATTCCACAAAATAAAACAAATATTCCTGAATACTAGTCCAAAAACCCCAAAAATACCGGTATCACAACAGTACCAATCCTCTGTAGCATACAAATTCAAAGAGGCCCTCGCCCAAAAGAATTATACCATCTCTGGATCACTACAATATATAACAAGTAGCGTGTATAGAAAAATAATTTCTTACTCCCAAGTCCCAACTACAAAATATGTAAAAGTAACCTAAACAAACTACATAAATGCAATTATAAGAGAAGGATAGCAAGGAAATCTTGTTGCCTTGTGACACCAAAAACTATATGATTTACAATAGCTTCAAAAGTTTTGAGATAATGGTCAATCTAGGGATCTCTTGCAACTTAAGTTGAAAAGTAACCCAAGTTTTTTTATAGAAGGAAAAAATAAGCTAAAATTTTGAACACAGCAAATCAAACTAAAGTTGTACACAAATTGTCAATTAAATTTCTATTCGTCACCCACAAATTATGCAAGCCAAAGCAACAATCAGTGCAAAGGGGAGTTTCCTTCTTCATTAGCACAAGCTGAAATCACAAAATTGGAAGGTAAAATTGTTCCTTCAGTAATTATTGTCTCTCTTGCAAGATTTAGAACTATAAATTTTCTAAAATTTTACTTCAAGTAAACACCTATGTTAGCTTGTAACTTGAAATTCCCTTTAATCTATAATGCTTGCAAGAATAGAAAACACTTGTACTGGTGAACGTTACAAGTGGCTGAATTTTTAATGTTTGCAAGAATAGTAAACACATGCATGGTTGAATTTTTGCAGATATCTGAGTGAAAATTACAATTGGCTGATCTTGATTTTTTTTTTCCCCTCATCATATAACAAATTATCTCCATTCTCTCCAAACATTAAAAGGATGAACCAATCTAGGTACCAATTTCTGCTGCAGAGTACATTAATCAATGTTGAGAAGACATTCAATTGCGACCAATTGACAAGTAGCACAACAAAGTATAATGAAATATGGTAAACCAAATTCAGTAGGTGCTGTTGATTGCCATCATATCATATGATCAATTCACAATAAACTAAATTACTAAATGCTGCTTTCTATTAGTAGAATTCAGTGAAGACTTGTGAAAACCAAATACATAAAATGGGTAAAATTAATTTACCTCCACAACAGAAGCAGCAACAACAGCAGGTCAGGAGAATGAAAATATCATGGCAGAAGGGCACTAATCCGACGGATTTGGTAGGACCCGCTTCATCGCCTGCGCCGCCGCCAGACTTGTCAGAAAGGAGAGGCGCCGTGGCATGAGATGTCTTGCTACGCTTTATGCGGAGGAGATTCAAATCAACCTTCTCTAGGTAAGCACGCTTGAACGAATCCCTAATTCTCAGCGATGGCCATAGATGCATGGTTTGGGAGATGAGGAGAAAGAGAAATGGGTGTAGTGGAAGTGAGAAGGTCGATTTGAATCTTGCTACAAAAAGAAATTCAGAAAGAATCTGGCTTTTTGGTCTCTTAAATTATTATTAAAACGCAAAACATGAGGGAAAATGGGAAATTGGAGGTCGTTGATTAGCTAGAGAGATGGAGGAGCAGTGCAAAAGAGTTATCAAGAGGAGAGTTTACTAAAGCATATAATGAAACAAACGGGTTTATGACATGTGGGGTCAGATTTAAACACCTCTCTTCAGTGACCCGGTAATCTCTACTACTTATAATGCATCAGTAGAACAGGCATAAACTTCGAGATAAAAGAGAGTTACACCCCTCTGATATCAAATAGGGATCATTGATTTTGTTAATCTAGTATGATCTACGGTTCAGATTCAAATATCAGACTAAAAGTCGACCTTTTATCGTGAACTATCTGGGCGCTGGACGGAACTTCGTTTCGTGTGCTCTCTACGCGAGTTCGATTCTCGCTCACGCTTTTTAAATTTCTATCGTCTTTTATTTAACTCCGCTAACCCTAATGTTCCCTTTCCTTTCCTAGCTTTGCTAGCGCCGTTCCCCAATCTTTTATTTTGTTTCTCTTCGATTCCGCTTGAAATTCTTCATCTCCCCAACCTAGCACCACTACTCGAACGTAGCTTCGTTGCCCCAAGCTCTACAAGCCGTTGAGTCTTTGGGTGGAGCACGATCCATATAAGGTTGACACCCTAGCTGACACCCTAACCTTATATGGTCCTCTTCGATTGTCAACTTCAAGAGCCACATCGGCCAATGAAAGAATTGAACTGTGCTCATCCTCATACCGCTTGTACGACCACCGGAGACAAAACCAAGAGGAAGCATTGATGCTTCGATTTCCATCGGTCGCACGTTGACACCCTAGCTGCCGATTCAGATCCGAGCTCATCTCAAATCCGACCCATTTTGTCATAACTGACCCGCTTCGCAGGAGGTGCCAAGGCTGCTGATCTTGATTGATGGGAAGAAGATTGGGTGCTGAGGAGATTGGTGCCGCTACGAGTATGTTATGGCCGAGGCTGAATCAGTATGTTGTGGAGTCGACCAGTGCTTTCATTGAGAAGGCCAAGGCTGCTGCTCAATTCAAGGTATATACTTTCTTCCCTTCTTCTCAATTTAGATCAATTATATAAAAGGAACTAAATTCTAATTGCTTGTGATAAATTACAATCAGAGCGGTGCCAAGAAGGTGGTCATCTCTGCTCCTAGCAAGGATGCACACCAATGTTTGTCGTTGGAGTGAATGAAACCGAGCCCAAGTCAGACATTGATATCGTTTCCATAGCCAGCTTCAACATCATCCCCATCAGCATTGGTGCCGCTAAGGTACTAAACCAAAATCTGGAACACACAAACCTAATTGATAAATATTCCACTGGAATTATAAACAATACAAAGTGATCTTAACATAAAAATTGCACAGGCTGTTTGGCAAGGTGCTCCTAACTTTGAATGACAAGGTGACAGGTATTGCCTTTCGTGTCCCCATAGTCAACGTATCAGTGGCCGACCACACAGTCAGGCATGAGAAAGCTGCCACCTATGATGAGATCAAGGCAACCATCAAGTAAGACATTGGGTTTCATTTATCATAATAACCTTATTGTGTTGTATAATTATTAATATTTAATAGTTAAATAACACTTAATAACACATTACACTTATATTTAGTTGACAGGGCGGAGTTGGAGGGCAACTTGAAAGGAATCTTGGGATATGTCAAGGAGGATTTGGTATTTTGGTGTCAACCAATTTTGTCAGTGTCGTTTGGTGTTTGACCGACTGACCCCCCCTCCCCACTCGAGTTCTCCTCTTCCATTCTGGGCTATCTCGGTTTGATTTCTCTATTTATTTCCTATTTTGTTTAATTGTGTTGTGCTAGAACTCATTTGGTTTTGATTGCGCTCAAATCCAAATTGACATTTGCTTAATTGTGCTACTTGACAGCTTGAATTGTGTGCTAAGTTAAATGCTTGATATGTGTGCTCGAGTTGGTCATTGCTGCTTAGATAATCTGTTAATTGAATTCTAAAGAAGGCTAACCCCAGATCCACTCCTCTCTTGCTGAGGTCATGTGCTTTGCCTAATTGATAGGCTTCAATCTCCAATATACTCCTATAAGGTTTTATATCTTGCTTCCTTTTGTAATTTTTTTTTAATTCCTACTTTAGTTTCTACTCTTTGATTTTGGTGTTATGTAAGGTTTCATTATCTTTAGAAAATCAAGTTGGAAAGCCTGAAGTCCTGCAATGTTGAATAAGGAGGTTAGAAGTTAACTGCTGGAAGGGTGTTTTTCTGTTCGATAAAATACCCGAGTTAGAGAAGCTAACAAATATTAGGATAGGCTGTTACGAGTTTGATCAGAGCCATAACTATTAGGATAGACTGTTATGCACGAATAAGTCAACAAAATAAATGGTGACCATCTCTTTAGAAAAACCATTACATGTACCAATGTACCACCCATACCATACGATTAGAGAAGTTGCGTTTTGCCACTTTTAAATCATTCATAATGTTTTAATTTTTCTTAGGCTTACTCTTGCCAACACATGGCTTCTTCCCTACATCCATTGCATCAAGTCTTCAAACGCATCCCTACATGTGGGGAGCTCAGGTGTTGATTGAAATTTCTACTTCCTATTGTTGGTCATTGAAAGTTTTAGGCTTGCAGAAATATGTAGGTCTAAATAGCAACCAGTAAGTCAGTTTGTCTAGACCATGTTCTTTGAATTGTTTTATTGCTGGTTCATTGCTGCTTGATATGTATCAGTTTGTTTCATCTTCTTTTCATGTAAATTGTTTTACTCTCCCTTCTCTCTGTTTACTGTAAATGGACAAAGTTGACCTTAAATATTGATAATGGACAACGCCGGCGCCAAGCTCCCCTACTTCGAACACTTCCACGCCTCTGACGGCTCCAACGTCGGCCTCACCTGCGACGACCAGCAGATCCAGGCTTGCCGAGCCTTAGGCGAGCCACCCACCACAAGGCCATTGAGCTCCTCATCGACCTGGCCTCCCTCCAGACGTCCTACTTCACTCTCGACAAGGCCATCAAGACCACCACCTGGAGGTAACTAGGTCATTCTCGACTTCCCTTTCTTCGATCAACTTCCCATTTTGAATTACCTCTCAAAACATAATTTTTGAATTATTTACTCAACTTTAGCCGCCAGATTTTCTTCTAGCAATGCCTAATTATCCAGCGCCGCCTCTACTATTTATGCCATATGTCCTTTATCTCATTCTCAGTATACGAAAGAGTGGGTATCAAACTATAGTTAGAATGAAAAGGGAATATTATTGCATAGATGTCTGCAGGAGTAAATTGAGAAGCTTCTCACAATCAGAAGCCTATTTAATTACCCTGCACTCTCATGTGTTTGTGGGTTTGTTGTGGGGGGGGCGGGGCTTTTACCACAATGCTTTTGCTAATTTACCATAATCTGCACTCTCAAGGTTGTTGGTTTCATGTTTGTTATATGGTTTGTTAAACAGGAAGCTGAGTGAGGAGATATTGAGGAGTATAGTGATGGATGCAATGGAAATTGAGAATGAATTTGTGTGTGATGCATTGCCGGTGGCTCCTATGAGGATGAATTCATTGCCCGTTTGATTGGATGGAGCTGAAATTTGTTCTTTATTTTTTAGTAATTAATTTAGTGATGAAATGCCTATGAGGTGTTAGGAACAGTTTAGGGTTTCTTTAATTGTGATTTTCGAGTTTGAATTAATTAAATGTTCCTCGTTTATTTCTTTGGGATAATATAAATAATTAGCCAATAATATATTTGTTCTAAGATTTCATTATATGTTTGATGAAATGTTTTATGAACTGGATTATATGTTTCTTTGTTGGTTTCAGCAGGAAGTACCTCTTGCATCGATATAGTCCCTATTGCATTTTTCTTTTAATCTCTTACTGGTCTTGCATTTCCTAGCTTGGGGGATTCAGTATTAGCAATAGAAAAAGTAAAGTAAAGAGATTCTTTGAAAAGAAAATTGTGCAAGGATCTAAAAGGTCATAGCAAAATAACACATGCTAGACATCCTTGTACCACCATACCAATCGGTACCGATCCTATATACACGTGCATCTTGCTACCAAATAACTTATAACATGTATATGTGCTTATGTTAACTTGTAACTCTCTCTTGATATATCTCTTTGTATCCTTATAAATGATATATATTTAAGTCTAAGTTTTACTGTTTCAATTGATTACGTCTAGCGCGATTTTTAAAACAAAAAAAGTTCACATAAAAAGTACATACCACAGGTCTTAATATTTTTAAATATATCAAATATAAAATTGCCCGCACATTGAGCGGGCACTGCTGCTAGTAGGAAGAAACAACAAGGCAGTGGAAACATATTCGGAAGTTAAGCATGGATGGAACCTTGGCTTCGCTCCAGAAGGAGAGAGTCGGAGCGAAGGGAAGGGACTCGGTACTCTCCGATTTTGAGAGTAACCGATCTCTCCCTCTATCTGTCTCTGTGCTCTCCTTAGTTTCCGTCCATTCTCTCCCTCTATCCGAACTCTCCTCCCTTCCCTTCGCTCCGATTCTCTCCTTCTGGAGCGAAGCCTTAGTCAACAATAATGTCGCAATAATTTAGTATTATAATGATAATTATTTATTCTGTCGATATATGACAAATAAAATAATGAAGTATCTTTCATGACAAAATAATGGGCTGCAATTGTTGTAACAGATTCATTTTAATGAAACGGTAGCTTTGGGCTTCTTTTTTCAAAAAGAAAGTGCTGCAAATTTTAGCCCACGTAAAGGTTAGAAAGGACATAAATAAAATTAATTCTAAAACTATAATTGGGCCTCCATATTTGGTGTAGCCTTTTTAAAGAGAAAAAGACTTTTTCAATGTGAAGTGAGCTCAGAAATAAATTAAGCCCATGTTTTAAGTTAGAAGCCTTGAGTTGCCTTGCTTCAATTCTGCCGTATGTTCATCAGTATCACTCAGAGTCTACTTCATGCCATGTGTGTTTGAATCATTCAAAACAAATGCTGTTTTAGAATAGAACGTTATTTATGATTTTGATTGAAAAGCATTTAAACGAGATGAAAGTAATGTTTGTTTGTGCTATCCTCACAGTTCTGATATTTGTAAACTAATTTAGAATAGCATAATTTTTCCATATCAAAATTGATCCTTAATTACCTATCACAACTCCAAGCGTATCATTCATACAATTAAAATTAATAATAATGTTCTTTTCCAACTTCAATTCCACTAATCTCATACTTCCAAATATGCCAGTGTAAAATTTGTTGGAGCATCCAAAATTTTGATCTTGTGAGATGTTCAAAAGTAAAAAAGAAAAGAAAAAAGCAAAAGGAAAAAAACATTAAGAAGAGACAAGATTCAACAACTTTCAGCTAACTAGCAGTATTATGAGTGGGTCTCCTTAATCCAGTGAGAAATTACTAATTTATCATGGGTCTAGGCGATTGGCATGGCTGAGAACTTTCTAGTCATAGTACTTCCTCCATTAATAAATTAAGGAAAGGATTAGGTGGCAATGTTCTCTTACCTTTCCTGCAATATGTTTAATTAATCATAAAATTTGTGTGGGATAACATCACTTATTACACAACTCCCAACCTAATCCTTGCATTGAAAGACCCACTGAGATTAGACAAGTACTGTTGGCTTATATATTTATTTCTTTTTTTGTAAGGCCTAATGGCCTATAGAAGTTCTCTCTGACACATTTGAGATAACAGATAAGGATGCCATTGTTTTATCACAGAATTTCTTGGTTTGTGCTAACACAACTTTCAAAGAGACACTTGGCAATTGGCATAGATGGTTTTACCACTGTTTCAGAAACTTTTCCCAACATTACTAAAAAAACAAATGAAGAACTCTTCCTCAACATTTGGATTTGTTTGTTGATTGTTTACTGCTAGAGTGGTAGTCATCTAGCATCTTCTAGATCCAGATCTTTTTTTTTCCGAGATTTGCTCAGTAATTTTATATCCTTATATAAATGAAATGCAGTTGATCGAAAACATATATAAATAGTTAATTGAATCGAGGGATGAAAAAGTGACATTTTGAATTTCAATTGCTCATTGATGGCGAAATGTGAATAATTATTTATTGTCTTTTAATAGAAACATACCTCAATTGCACATAACCCTGTTGTTTTAGATAATTTTTGGTGAATTCCTTTATCTGCATAACAAGTTCAGTACACAATACCCTCAAGTATAATCAAAAGCATATAAATTTGAAATTGATATGTACATGAACATATATTCACCTCACATGCAATGTCACACCATAAAAGCACAGGTGGATGCACAAGCATTATGCAACGTGCGGCTCTCAGACCGATAATACTAATTTAGGAAAAACGAATTATAATAATACTGACGTGGCAATATGGCACTGACATACCCCCAAAAAAGAAAAGAATGGACCAATTAATATTTGACATGCATCATTAGATCCCTGTAAATAGTAACCAGTACAGTTCTCTGGCTAACTTTTATAATACAGGAAAAAGGATTGAAGATCTTTGTACATATTTTATTTTTTGTCATTTCGCACTTTGTCGCGTTATAACTGTTCAAATCAGTGTGGCGAAAAAAAATTTCTAGATAATTAGATAATTTCGAAAAGAATGAACAAATACTAAGATAACTAGAACAATATCAAGGGTACCAAACGAGCACTCGATTTCTCTTGAAACGGATCGGACATGAACTGCATTATAACGCACTCAAGGTGTAGACCTAAAACTGTGATTCAAGAGCTAAAACTTTTTGCATTGAGGCTATAAAACTGTGAGTAGACAAAAACCAGTGGATAAATAATTGATAAAAAGAATTTGGGAAACCGGCGCATATGCATAGCAACTGCTGAGGCCCTTAGACAGCTTTGTCTTAGTCTATTTTAGCATATTGCTTCATCAATCACTGAAATTCACCTCATCTTCTCAACCATTATTGGAGATATATATAACACAGTATGCATTTAAAAACAAATATCAAACATAATTATCACTTATTTATGTCGCTAAATAATTAAAACATAGGAGCATCCAATTGGCACGCAAATGCTTAATTGGGATATATATAAAGTAACGGAAATTGCTTAAATTCATTGACACACGCACAAGAAAACACATAAAAACCTGAAAGAAAATGAGAGAGGTACAAGAGAAGAAAGCGTATGTAAACTCTCTTGTACACATACAACGAGCACACATCAATACAACTTGGTAACACAATAAAAAGCACACACAGAAGAGAAGAGTAGAGCATTTCATTTATCTACACTTCCATGCTCCTCCATTCATGTACCGAGTGTCGATTCGACACTTTTTATTTTACGCACGGTATGACGATCCGTGGCCTTTGCCTGCACTCATACGCAGGACGTACTGGTGGTAGATGCAAGCGAATGCTGCCCCTGCAAATGGTCCCACCCAGAAAATCCACTGCAAAAAAATAAAAAATAAAAGGATTTAAGTTTCTTAAGATCATATTTGTTGAAATGCAATTCAGCAGAGCCACCAAGGGCCTAGTGTTTAAACATTCTCAGTCAAACATGACTATTTTCTGAACTTTTTCTGAGTCAAACATTATACCTCGTATATATGAGAATTTGTTCCCAAAACTTAGTTATGTATGGTTTTATTTGAATTTTTAGTTCAGAATTGCGCTTTCATCTATTAATTCTGGCTTGCAGGCAATTTTGCCAATTAAACTAATTACAGTAAAGGACAAATTCCAGGGTTATGTCATTGCTTCTTCTTTTTTTTTTTTTTTTTGGTAATGAGCCCGTGGGTTATGTCATTGCTTCTGTCGTACCTACACATTTAGAATTTAGAAATGCATATAACATGTAGCAAATAGACAACACCATAAACAGGGCCGACCACAATAATTTATGAAGTAATCAAAGGGTGACGTGACTTTTTGTTCACAACTTTTTAGTTGTTTGATTGCACACAGTGTTGATCTGTGATAAAGCAATTCCTACTATGAAGTAAAAACTTACAAAAAAAAAAAAGTTAACAGAAGTAAGGAAAATGAAGAGAAACCATACATGATCATGCCAGGTCGTCTCATGGTTGTACACCACAGCAGCACCCAAGCTCCGTGCAGGATTGATGCCAGTACCGGTGATTGGTATAGTGGCAAGATGTACCATGAACACAGCAAATCCAATTGGAAGTGGTGCCAAAACCTATATTATTTTTTAAAAAAAGAAATATATTCTTATTATTAAATTATAAGAGATTTACATTTCCAACATTAGTAGTTACATCGTCTCTGCATATGCTCTTCAAATTGAAAGAATTGTATTCCTGACTTATCCATGTAATGACTTATAAAAGTGGGAATTCTACAATATGTTGAACCATGTACAACGTTACAAAACAGATTTTATAAAATGATTTAGGTGAAAAGGAAACAATGGACTGAAGGATCTTGATATCTACTTTGATGAATATTTAAATGAATAGTGTATACTTAGTCATCCAGAATGAGGTTCACAATAAAAAATATTATCCTAAGTTCGTGGCTACAATCAATTATAGACCTAACCACCCTGTCTCAATCTGAAAAGGACAGATCTTATGACAATTTGTTTTTTTAACTAATGATGCTTATGCTTTTCCGTCTTATATATCGAGCTTAGCCACTTAACCTAATCATTGACTTAATTAACGACTAGTCTTATTAGGTAAATTCTATGTGCCATTAATAAACATAAGAATAACTATCTCATCACGTCAAAAGCTGATTCACTTGTTTATATAATTTGCTACATTAGCTAGCGTTCGAACCAGCTGACGTTTTTCCTTTTGACAGTGATATCGCACCGGACTTATGGTTTCTTATTATTTTCTACCATGTACTAATTTTTAACCGAGAACTTAAGTTGCCTTAAAAAGGTTCTACTTTTTTATGATACAATCATGTAAAATATATAACCAGTGATTCTAGCTAATAATAAATCTTCTCAGTTTAATAATAAAAATAATTAATGTTGATGAATTTCTTTTATACACAAAATTTAGTTATGGCTATCTTAACAAAAAGGAAATTAACAATTACCGGAACATGCGAATCGCGTGCATTGAGTTTGGGGTCAGTGGCAGAGAAAACAGTGTACACTAGAACAAAAGTGCCAATGATTTCAGCTGCCACTCCGGTTCCCTTCGAGTAACCGGAGCTAAGACTGTTTGCGCCACCACCATATCGCACGTAATAAGCCCTCTGAAAGCCCTTCACGAGACCGCACCCACAAATTGCTCCCAAGCACTGTGCTAGTATGTATAAAATAGCACGTACTAGTGATACCTTTCGTGCCAAAAATAGACCGAATGTCACTGCCGGGTTGATGTGGCCACCTGCAAGAATACAACAGAGATTTTAGTATTTTACTTCTTCAAAATTTTATATTAGACTGAAGTTAATTTACTTTCTGGTACATTATTCAGTGTAAAAATATAAGGGAAATGCTATACACACCGGAAATGCCAGCAGTGCAGTAGACCAGAATAAAGATCATGCCACCAAAAGCCCATGCAATACCCAAAATGCCGACACCGCTACATGCGGCATCAGCCGGGTTAACATTTGGATCAGATTGATGTTTGTACCCGATCACGGTGGCCACTGTGACATACAAAAACAGCATAGTTGCAACAAACTCAGCGATCACTGCCCGATATAAGGACCATTTTGTAATTTCCTCAAAGTCTACTAGTGGGGCTGGTGGTGGGTCAGTGTAGTCCTTTGTGCCATACTCTTCATCCTTTGTCATTTTTATTTTCTAAAACTGTATCAAGAACAATTTGGAAATTTGTACAATTGGAGATAGAGCGTTTATTTTGAGCAGGGTATGCTGAGTGAAGGAGTGAGTTATTGAAAGTGAACAGAAATGGACTGCATTTATGGGGTTTTGACGGGGGAAGTGACAAAAATTTAGTGGGTTTTGATTAAGAGCTAATTTAGATTATCTTTGTGTTTTAATATGCCGTCCTGGCCGACTTACCTCATTATTTGATCATCTTCGATCAAATTAGTGGCTATTAGCTGGCTCAGTCTTGTTTTTTGTTTCCAGCAAGCTAGCTAGCTGAGGTTTGTTATATCAAATAAAATAAGCAACTGAACAACTAACATATAAAGATTTATTGATTAGTTATAGCACCGATTGTTTAATACTTTAATAATAAAGTTCCTGTAGAATATATTACTGTTACTTAATTTTATACAGTTACCTTTTTCTTAAATTCTTTCCTTATTTGGTGTAACTTGTAAGCTCGTGAAGTCTCCCCTTCTATGTGTACATACCTTAATTTTCAAATTGACTAGTGAGAATACTACTGATGCTATCCTTATTTGAATGAAATCATAAATTATAAAAATATTATTGAGAATTATCTTTAAATCTAGTAATTAGGACAATATATGCTAGCATTGACAGCCTCTTTCAAGTTATCGAAAAAAAGGACGATGCGACTTTAGTGGATGTTATGGATTCGAAATTCAATTAGAGGTCATATTTAATTTCGAAAAAGTTGGGAGACTTTGACACTTTTTACTAAAAAAATATTTGAATTATTATTAAATTAATGAAAAGGATATATATTCTTAGTTAACGTTGATTGAGGAGCAGACATTCGATTTTAAATGATTGAAAGGTAATTAAATTTCTGGACGGACATTGTTAAACTGACATGAAACCTTTTTATCATTAAAAAAAAGGGATCAATGAATAATGATGTATTGCGTGAAGTTTGGGTAATAATAATTGAGGTGGACTAAAATCAATCACGACTGATCCGTCAGTCGCGATTATATCTTAATTTTTGAAGTTAAAATGACTAATCCGAACTGTTCAATGTGTTCTACATATTGAAATTTCATTGGAGACTAAATTTGACATTTTTCTGAATTTTTTTTACTATTTTTTTATATTTATAAAAATCGTTATTATTGAAGGGTCCATAATTGTTTAGATGAAAATTTTTGTAAAATATATAAAAAAAATGTAAAATTTGGTCTCCAACGAGATTTCAATGTGGAGAACACATTGAACTGTTCGGAACGACTGTTAAAATCTCAAAAATTAAAATTTAATCGTAGCTGAGTGTCTCATTTATCAGTCGTGACTAATTTTAATCTACCACATAATAATTTGATTTGCGCATATATACATAAACATTCCTTCTGTGTTAAATTTTACTCACTTCTATTCTATCGCTAGCTGTCGTAAATATTGTTGGTGCAATTAATTGAACAGATAATTGTTGTGTGTTACGAGTGCTAATGATCATATTCCCTGGAATGTGTCCATAAATCGAATTTTCAGTTTTTTTTTCCCCTTTTTGAAGAAACAATTTCCTGGCAGTTCACTCAATCTGCCCAAAATGTTACCAAATACCAAGTAGAGTATAATTTCCTCAAAATAAAAAAGAAAACTCAGTTTTAATATATTGGAAATATTTAGGTTCACAAAACGAAATTGTATGCTGTTTCTCGCATCCTTTTTTTGCATTTTCGTAAGAGGCCGATAAACAGGCTAAAAACTAAAAAGCAAGCTCAGGCAACGGTGGGGTGATAGCTGATAGCTAGTCAAGCCACGTGGGTGAACAAGGGCCCCATGATTATAAAAAATAAACATAAACCGTAGACCCATTGGGAAAGCAACACGTGGAAGTGGGGCTAGCCGCAGTCCTCCCTCATAGCAGTGCTAATTTTAATTTTACATTTTGATTTACTTAATCCAAAATTATTTAGTTGGTTTAGCCTTTTTTTATTTTTTATTTTTTTGGACAATTGAGTTATGACGGCTATAGCTCAGAGCAAGAATTATTGAGGACCACATCTTTTCCATGTCAGGATCAAACATGTAGCATATGACGTGAGGTCGGTTGTGACGTATACCATGAATTTTTGTTTAATAAAATTCATATGATATTTAAAAATAATTACAAACATTTTGTAACAATATATAATAAATTAATAACACATTTTTGCAAAAAAAAAAAAAATTGAATTTTCGCCTATAGATTCAAAATTCGTAGTCCCTCTTTATTTTTCTTATGCATGCGGTTCACAAATTTTCTTTCTCTGACTAATTGGACGGTCCATGGATGTATACCTCTTGACTTTGCAACCAGAGACGTTGCAACTGTATTTTCTCCTGGGGCCCTTTAATCAGTGGCACATTGATTTGTAGAAGGAAATAGACGTGCTCTAATTTGTCTTATTCACGCTCTCTCTATAAACTCCTGCCTTCTTTCTCTTTCTCTCGCTTAAACCCTGCCAACTCAATCTCCTTCTACCTGAGAGCGCGACTTTCATGGTGAAATCTCAATCAGTTTGGAGCTTGACTCTTTAGCTGGATTAGAAAATGACTAAATTTGGCTCTTTAGCATTACACTAGTAAATTTAGAAAATGACTAGCTCGTAAATTTGTGATATTATTATAAAAGATATTGCGTACATATTAAGACATACTGATTAAATTGTTTTGATTAACCTCCAATATTTTATTTCTAACTTTTTTTAGAATAAATCTTATAATTATATTTTATTTCTGATTTTTTTTTATCGAAGTCTTCATATGTATTTCTCAATTTGTATTCCTCAGCGGACTGGCTAAGTCTTCAGATGTACATCTCATTTTTATATTTATCGAATTTGACGAAGTTTGCTTCACCTAGTTCGTATGACATGTTTGCCTACGGGCTTTCATCAAAAAAAAAAAAAAAAGTTCGTATGACATGCTCACGTGGAAGAACTTCTCCCTCACTTGCAAGTTGTGAACAAAGTTTTAAAATTGTTAGGTCGCAGGTTCGAAATCCGGCTGGGGTCTTTCATAGACATTTAATTTAAAAATAAGTTGGATGGCTTAGACCTCTAATTTATCTTCAAAAAAAAAGTTTTAAAATTGTTTACATGACGGACCTTTTAATTATTCTAGCACGCATTAAAGTTTTTATTATACATCATTTCTTAATTAATACTATATATATATATATATATTTCAGTCATATAGCTGTTTTTTTTTAAATAAAAGTATTGGTCAAGCCCGATACCTCTTTATTGAAATAAAACGAAGTACAGCCCAGCCGGATGCTGGTAAGAAGGAAAACAAACTGTTAACCTCTTCAAAAAGCAACAAATGCTAAAAAAAACAAAAGTAAAAACCGAACACCATTTAAAATCCTGATAACCTATAAAACCTGAAAACAATGTGTAAACAAACTCTCGAAAAAACCAAATAAAAAGAGCCTGTAAGATTAGTAATGAAGAAGAGAGCAGTTGAAGAAGTTCCAATCATCTTTCACTTTGTGTGCCACAGTGAAAGGAGTGGATGAGAGGTTCTTGAAAACTCTGAAGCATCTCTCTCTCCAAATGAAGTAGCAAGTAATTGCCAGCAAATTCTTGAACGTGGAGGGGAGATCACTTGAGATAAGAGAGGCCTCAGTAGAGGAGAGGAGCAAGCATGGTGTGTTTGAAAAAGTAAGTACATGTTGCAATGTACTTCTGAAAAAAGGGCACGAAAAGAAACTATGAGAAGCAGTTTCACAGTCATTGTAACATAAACAACACCAGTTTACTAGAACCATCCCTCTCTTTTGTAAGTTATCAATAATGGCCAATCTATCTTGGAGAAGGAGCCAGATGAAAGTGGAGACCCTAGGTGGTACCTTTAATTTCCAAATCAATCTGAGTTATGAGGGTATTTTGGAGAAAAAACTCAGAAATTTGTAAAGGGAGGTAGAAGAGAAGATCTCATTCTTGAGAGAACAAAAGATTTGATCTGATTGTGCAGTAGCAGAGAAAGTTGTAAGTGCAGGGAGGGAGTTTATGGCTTGAACCAAGCTGAAGAGTTGGTGGCAGGCAGAGATTGAGTTTAGGAGGATTGGTCTGAATAAGTTTTCAGTTTTACTAAGGTTTTCCAAAAAAGAGGAAACCAAAATATCTTGATCCAAGCAGAAATTGAACAAGTCATCGTAAATGATGCTTAGCGTCCCTAAATTCCAATTTTGATGCTAGAAAAAAGTATTCTGACCTGAGTGAACTCTGAAGTAAGTAACCGAGTTGAAAATTAGTAGTAGTCCTTAAAAGTGGGAAGAAGAGGACTGCCAGTAGGTAGTAGGGATGATGTTAGTTGCAGACCAGAAATCAATTGCTTCCAAGGAGAAGTGTGATTGCAATACCACTTCCAAAGCCACTTGGCCAGAAGGGAAAGATTGAAAAGCTGTAGGTCAACAACCCCTAAGCCTCCAAGCTGTTTAGGGCTGCAAACTCTAGACCAACTTGCAGTAACAAGTTTTCTCTTTGTATTGTTGCTTCCTCGCCATAGAAATGTTCTTCTCATGTAATCCAATCTCTCTAAAATCCATTTAGGTAACTTAAAAACTGACATGAAATATACCGGCAGTGCAGTGAGACAAGAATTAACTAGGACCAACCTTCCAGCCATAGAAAGAAGAGAAGAACTCCAGGTGCTAATCTTGTTATTGAACCTATCAAAGAGTTGCTTGTAGGCATCTTTAGTTAGTTTTCTATTGGAGAGAAGAAGGCCTAAGTAATTGATGGAAAATGAAGTGAGATTACAGCCCAATATATTAGCCAAAGCATTAGCAGAATGAATGTGAGAGTTTAAGAAGACCACGTCAGATTTATTCGGGTTAATTTTTAGGCCCGAGACTTGATGAAAGACAAAAAAACACTACCTTTAGTAGTTGACATTGGTTCACATCTGGTTTGAAAAAGAAAAGTGCATCGTCGGTATAAAATAAACAAGATTGGATGTGGGAGAAAGGTAAGGCTATGGTTCCTGTATTGTGAAGTTTCATCATCCATCTCGACAAGTAATCCATGGCTAATATAAAGAGATAAGGTGAGAGAGGATCACCTTACCTGACCCCTCTCCTTAGAAATATTTTCTTCCCTGCCAAGCCATTTATAATGACTCTAGAAGAGTCTTGTAGCACACAGGAGGCAACCCAATAATCCAAGAGCGGGGATTCAGTCATATAGCTGTTGTATGAACTTGGTTTGATACAATTATTAGTATTATCTAACCAGCCATTCCTGGCGCTAAGTGACTTAAATTTATGACGGCACTGGCCGACAGTTTTTTAAGATTGTACCGTTGACTATTGGCTGCAGAGACTTGACTATAATAAAAAAAATTTACTATGTATAATTTTTTGAGACATTGTACGGTGAATCATTTTTTTTTTTGGGTCCGATTTAAATCCTCATCTATGATAACCACTCATAATTTTACACAAACAGTTTGTTTTTATGTAATTATGTCCATATAAAAAATTAACCCAATATTGGACAATTTGCTATATTTTATAAAATGGCGATCACAATGAAAAATTTGAGCATCTCTTGAACTTTAAAAGCTCTGAGGCATTGGTTGTTCCGTCAAACGTGCTGAATTTTAATACTCACTATTATATATCAGAACTTTTGAGAGATATTTGTGAACCGTTGAGCTCCTCCAAAGATCTGTTTCGGCGCCAATTTTGATTAATTTTCCAGCAAAATAAAAAAAAAGAAATTTAGACAAGACTACATAAAAAAAATTATTTTCTCAAGCGAACCCATTTATTGTTTGATTATAACAGACTAGCTAAGTGACGGGAGTAAGAAAAACAATCCCATCCTTCGAAACTTCATAAAACAAACTGAGCAATGCAAATACATGCAAGATGCAACGCAATACAGAAACCATACAAAATTAACAACACTTCAGGAGCCCATTTTAGTATTCTAGTATGTACACTTCCTTGCTAGCTCCACACACTTGAGAAACACCTCAATTTTTTCAACTTGAGAATAATTCTGAAGGATATTAGTTCCTGTAAGAAGAACCCATTGCCTTAGCCGCGCTGGCTCTCAGCACAAATTGGTGGTACAAGGCGGCTATACCGGCCCCGATGAACGGCCCCACCCAGAAAATCCACTGCAATGAAACAAAAAGAATAAAAATTAATAAATTGTGAACGAAACAATGCTCCTGATTTATACGCTTCCAAGGGCTAACAGGCACAAAGCAGCCAAATTAAACTCATATTTTACATTGATTAAAATTGAAACAATTTTAGGTTGTCTGAGAGTCAAAAGTACAGAATTAGACTATTAATTAGATAAGGTTGGGCTCCCTTGAATTTTTAAACGGGTAGGTTAAGTTGCATAAAAGTAGACAGAGCATTTTTTTATTGTAGCATATTATAATACTCAATTAAAAAATGCCAGTGCTATTCAATTTGAAAGACTCCATGTGCCATTTCCTTTTCGGAGAGAGCTGTCATTTCTTTTCTTTGGATACAAAACTGAGAAGATGAACAGTCAACATACATGATCATCCCAGGCCTTATCTTTGTTATAGATGACAGCAGCACCAAGACTACGGGCAGGGTTGATACCGGTACCAGTTATCGGTATCGTGGCGAGGTGCACCATGAATACAGCAAACCCAATTGGAAGGGGCGCCAATACCTGCAAATTTTTAGCATATTATAAAGATTAGCTGGAGCAGCCGAGCAGGTAGCGCATATATAGTGTTGAAGTGTCCTAATTAAAATAGACAAACATGATAAGGAAAAGCTTATTCATGAGGTCATCGATCTTGAATGCCTAGCTATTATCGGTAGTGGTTCCTTCATAACAAATTTTTTTTTTTGGTAAATATATCTGTGGTAATAAGAAGCTTATTTGATTTTGAGACTCAACCCTTAAGTAGCACTCATTAACATATATAACATAACAAACTAATTAATTAATTGGAAGAGTTTTTGTAGCAAAACACTTTAGGATAGCTAGACCTTGAATGTTTAAAGGGTTAATTATTATGATCGAATTATTCCACATGCCCATATAAATCATATAATAATTGAGAACAAGGATTAATTAAGAAAATCA
>JAMFTS010005706.1:0-26133 GCA_028095005.1 Rhynchospora pubera
TCTCCAAAGGTTTTTTTTTCCTTAATTCGAGCCCCAGAAGTCAAGATACCCATAAGTAATATTTAGGATTTTGTATGTCAAGCAAAATAAATGCACAAGTGGAACACATGCTTTATATTCTACTCGAAGGGGTGACTTGTCCCTTTGTGCAACCAATGGCAATTTGAGGCTGCTATTTAGGTGTTTGGTAAGGAGTAAGGACCAATAAATGGTTAAATAAAGTAATTAAAAATTGTATCCACTGGGATTATCACGTTACCATACCATGGTTCCATGGGACCACATCTATTAGTTTAGACTTTTCTCTTTAAATGCAGCAATAGGTCAAACTGCCTTACGCACTCAATACTGGTCTCTGGTCTCTTCCTAGTTCGGTAGTTCTACATTTATTCCTGAAAACCCTTATAAAACCAACAATATTACATGTAGTCCCCCCAAGAAAATCTCCTACATAACTCTCATACTGATGCCTCTTAACCTTAAATTTCTCAATAAGATTGCTAATTAACTCATTTTTCAGAAGCTGATGTAAAAATTGAGTAACTGACAGAATTTTTTTTTTTCTCTCTCATATAGAGTATATAGTAATTTTCTATGCAATGATCATTTTGTAGAGCAAGATCTACGTTTGCCTTCTTTCAAGGACCATACGTGTGACCTTCTCTCAGAAAGCAACTTTATTTTTGTAATTAAGTTATTGTTGTACTTTCACCTTGTTCAAAAATGGTTGGAAGGTAAGACATCCAACTGATTAGAGAAATGGTTATCCTGGTAATTTATGACATTAAAAGTTCAACAAGAGAAATTTAGGAAGGTTAAAAAATTACCAGCAACGTTGATGTTTTCAACAATGTATAGCACATTGTCGTGGTTGATTTCTCCTTTTGCCTCGGCATCAAGGATGTGATCCATGGCACACTGTATTTCTTTATTCTGCTCCAGAGCCAATCTGTGCAGATTATATAATCATCAAGCACATATTGAGTAAAGTATCAAATTAATAATAGTAAATGCCTTCATTGATATAATTACATGAGAAATAAAAGTTAATTCTATAAGACTAGAATTCTTTTGTTTCATTTTAAGAGCTTCTAACACAGATATATCAGTTCCATCTTGCAATTCCTCGTTGTTACATAGAAGATATTTAAATTTTCAGTCAATTTTTGAACCTCCAATTGTTTAAAAAGCATATTCACTGTTCTCATTTAATTAGCGTTGCCCTGTTCAGCAGGATCAACCATTAATTTATTTCCGTAGTTTGCCATTTATTATTTAATTATTAATCATTTATTTGTATAAATTAAACTTGGTCGCATTTTTTGAATGTATTGAAGAATGGGGAACTGGAAAAGATAAGCTCAAAGGATGGGCTAGTCATGATTCGTTGAATGTAAGCCCCTTAGTTTCCTGCGACGTGGCATGCTAGGCCATTATGTGGCAGTATGATGGCTAGGTACTTTTTGTGGCTAATGTTGAGGCAGTGCAATTTTTGGACCACTAAGATGTCAATGTTTGACAACAAGGTACAGTATACATTCCTTTGGTCATATTATAAAGCTATGAAAATCCTTTACTTTTGTATGAAATTCGTTAATTTTGAGTTAAATTGTCAGCTTATGAAAAATAACGACTTGATTACGAGCGTAATTAATCAATAAAAAAGAAAACAATGTAACTAATGCAAATCAGTCACTTACTTCCTGTCCTTGACAAAATGGTCCTCGAAAACCTTAAGTCGCACATCTTTAAGCTTGTAGCATTGCTTCAAATAACCGCTCATAAATGGACGGAGAACGGGAATGAAATCGCCATAGTTAAAGTCGAAGCTCTGAGAAAGCCGACTTCTCTCGGCATTTAGCACTGTCAACTTCTTAAACAATGGGTCCTCAACACTCTCAAATCTTTTGTTAAACATGATCCTAAACATGTCATTGTACATCATCAACTGTAATCTTTTTCTGATCACTGTTCCTTCGACAGATGACCGGGGATCTTTCTTTACATCCTCAATCACAAGTCTTGCCTCTTCTTCCCACCCTTCACGGTTTTGCTGGACCACCTATTAGACAAAACAAATAGAAATTTTTTTGTTATTTGTTGTTCTTAATTTAAATTATCAAAGGATTAACAAATCAGTACTAGACTAAGGAATCTTTCTTATTTCTTACGGGTTTCCATGTTTGAGGAACCTTAAATAGAAATACAACAAGATCAATTATTTCTTGTACAGCAATGGGAACAAGAACAATTGTTGGTTGTCAGAGATTTAGAATTAGCTACTTGTCATAGCATCCCAGACTTGATTAGCAATGGGAACGCAGAAATTCATATCATTCGAGTGAATGCAATCAGAAAAGAAAATCAAACGAAACAAAGGTAAATTATCCGCAATCACTGTAGTGTAGAAGGGGATAATAAAAGAGCAATTCACAACTAATTCAAATCACCTTATTTCACAATGAGATAAACAAGTACCTTGTTAGTGAAAAAGGGGACGGTCATGATGCGACGCATCTTGCGCCAGTGATCACCATACACGGTGAACACCATATCCTGTCCTTGTCCGGTGAAAATATCGAGCACCACATTACGGGTGCGAGACCCAAACTCCACACCCTGTGCATGGAGCACCTCCCGAGCCAAATCAGGCGACGATACCACGACAAGGTTGCGCACTCCCATCCTAAGCAGGAAAATCTCTCCGAACTTCTTCGCCATTGCCATCAGATTGCGGTGGTTCAGATCATCCCCAACCTGCAAATCAATATAAATCAATTAACAACCATGCAAGTACAGCTAGACTTCGCAGATTTTCTCGACTTTTCACATGTATGAGTTGAGATTTATTTGGATTTTGAGAATACAGATATATATGGGCGGCAAGCTCTTGGGCTATTTGGAAGGAAAGAAATAGTCGTATTTTTGCCTCAAACAGGCTGACTGCCTCGCGACTAGTGGTGGAAATTTGTGCTACCATTGAAGTTTGGAAGAAAATGGCTTAGAATTAGATTTTAGTGATTTTTGTTTTATCTTTTTCGCTTTTTGTCTGTTTACTCTTTTGTCTTCTTCTTTTCTTTTCTTTTCTTTTCTTTCTCTTCTATGTACCTTGTAATTTGATCTTTTTTTTCAATGAAATTGCTGGCGTGGCAATCGCCACCTAGCCTTCAAAAAAAAGAGAATACAGATATATATACCTGCAGCCAATTGCCGACGATAGGCATAGGAGTGGGGCCAGGTGGCAGCTTGAAGCGCTTGCCGGTGAGCTTGGAGATGACGATAGCAAGCACCGCGGCCGCAAAGAGACCCAAAAGGGCCTTCTCAAGTAAAACGAGATCCATGGAACCAAGGTACCAATGTACCAATGGAAGGAGGAGGGAAAGAAAGAGAGAAGGAGCCGAGGAGCAGATAGGTGTGGTAGGTGTGTGAAGCTGTGAATTTTAGGGGGTTTTATAGAAGAAAAAAGATTGAAAATTTGTTTGATCAAGGCCAGTGGCGGTTGGCTGAGACGGGAACTCTTTCAGTGAGAGGTAATTATCATAATAAAATTTTAAAGATTCAGTAAAGTAAACCAACAAATTTTTAATATTTATGTAAGTTAATTTCACTTTTGGTCCATGCTAATCTTCTATTGAAAAACTAAAGAAAATAGGTTGCCTTTGGTCCATAATAATAATATATCACCCCTAAGTATGACAATGACGCTTTTTTTTATAAACAAAATATATTATATGAACGAAAATAGATGGTAAAAATTCTAAAAACAAATTGTTTAAAAGTTAATTTTATAAAAAAATAGAAATAAATTATACTTGGTCTTTTGGTAAGTTTTGGACTAGATTTAGGGGTGGTTGATCTGCTCTCTGCTTTGACTTTTGTGCGGCGAGGTTGCGTTTGCTCACGGAGTTGAACAAAGAACAGAGTTGGTGCAGTTCCTTTGTGGCGATTACGGAACTGACGAAAGATGTGGCGATTAACTTACATCGTTTCCTTTCTTTGTTGAATGTTTGATGCTTTTCTTGTTCGAAAAACTAATGACTAATGTGCATCTCTCTACCATTCTAATTTAGTTCCTTATATTGCATATATGAATCTTTATGTATTTTTGTAGATCTATTTGCCAAATATATTTTCATGTAGAATGCTAAAATTTTAAGGTTTTGACCCAAAAAAAGTTACTATTGCTACAGATTGCACAGCTAATTACAGTAAATTTTTTCCGTGCATGAACGTTTTGGTTATATTTTACAAGGAATGATTTAGCTTTTTCTTTTTCAATGGATTCTGTACTCCAAATCCAATGCCAAATAGCTAGCCTCCATTCACTAGTGACTGACCCGGCACAGATTGTCGCTTATTTGTATTGCCCCGGAAAACCAGATTTTTTTTTTTGTTGGTGTACTTGTTGAAAACGATTACATTTATTATTTATTTGTGTGGATAATTTGATTAGGGAGAAAACTTTTTGCCTTGAAAACGGGAATCAAATGAGGTGTTTGTTGGAGACACAAGTGCTGAATCAATGAGATGTTTGCCTTGAATAAATATTTTTTAATGAGTATAACATTAATATAAGTTATTTTTAAGAGGACAATTTATGTCATAGAATATGGGACTCCGAGTACGTATCATTAGTGACTCCTCATAATTTAATTTCTGCTGGACGTAAAAGAAAAGTAAATTGTATTTCACACAGTAGACTTTACGTATAGATTACTGTACATCTCTGAATAAATAGATTTGTTTCAAAAATATAAAAATAATAACTTATTCAGTAGTTAAGGTGAAGACGAATAACTTAACTAAATAATAACAAATTACGTTTTTTTTTAACATGGTATAAGTTTGTTTAAGAATTTATGTCACCAATAACTTTATTTTTCTATCAAATGCCTTAAAAAATTAAACTCGGGATAAAAAATATTTTCTTTTAGTCCCTTTATTTTATTTTATATTTTAAAATATCTGCTCACTTGATGTTTATCTGAATTATATTTTGAGACAAAAAGGGAAAAACAAAATACATGGTACCAGGATATATTATAACCGTACAATGGTTTAAGTAAGGAATACAGAACACGCAAAAGATGAATATGAGTTTGGTGGGTATCCTGGGCTCCATTACAGGTAAATATTTGAATTATTTTAGTCTAAAATATATGCACGAGGGAGATTTCTACAACGTGGAGGTGTTCAAATCTAAAATCTTCAGTTGGACTTGGACAAGTCAAAAGTTTTGTGCTATAGCCAGGGACGGAGCCAGAAAATTTTGAATGGGGTTCACCTGGACGAAGCCAGAAAAATTTGAAAAAAAAATTCAATAAATTAATAATATTTAAATAAAAATATTATTTGTATATAAAGAATTTTTTGTTTTCGACATTTGTCATAAGAAGAAAATGATACAACCTACAAATTGGATATGTTTCAAACTTGAATTTGTCTCAAATTCAAGCTTTTAAAAAACTCCGTTTTTTCTGTTTTATGACTGTTTTATCTTGATTTTTGTTCACACTGCACAACCATTATATCATTGTTTTATCCATTTTATCACTGATAAACGCTAAATCACCACCCAACCGCTAAACCGCATAAATCACATTTTAAAACCATGCTTAAATTAGAATTTTAGTATGTCATAAATTAACTAGAAAATAAAAGAATTGATTTGATAAACAAAAAGAGTAAATCTTGAGCAGCAATACCTTTTATTTTTTATTAGTATTAATATTTGTTAGTACAATTTTATTTATATAATTGTTTTTCTTCTTTTTTTTTCAATTTTTGATTTTTTTTCTTATTTGTTTTCTATTCCATCGTAGTTGTTCGACTAGGCTGCTTATGAGGTTATCCATCATAGTTATGTTTGGCATATATTTTGGATCTATTTAATTAATTGAAAGGTCCACAAACAAGAACTAAAAAAAATAAACTACATTTCTCTTTTCGGTTTATAAAAATGATCTTTTTGTATGGTAATAATTCTTTACAAATAAAAATTGTTAATCGATCCAAAAAGACCTCACAAAAAAAATAGACTACAAAAATTTTATGGGGTTCACCAATGAAAAATTATCTAAATATTTATGGGGTTCAAATATAGAATACATATAACAAATTTACATTTTATAACTATAAATATTCATATGTAGTAATATTATTTCAAAAAATAGGGGTGACATTGACACCCCTTTGTTGCACCTAGATCCGTCAGTGGCTATAGGGTTATTCCATTTTAGTGACAACAAAAAGTACACCGAGGAATTCATACCTACTTTCTTTTGTATGATTCTATATGCCACCGTTTGGATAAGTTGAGAAGAAAGTAGAAAGAAGGAAAAAAAAAATTATAAATAATCTAAACTCTTCACAAAGTTACATACTTCCCAATACTTTTTTTCACTTCTTCACTTCTTCCCACACCTATCCAAACGGAGCCTATGTTCATGAATTTTTTGGAAGCAAAGTTTGAATCACTTCGTAATTGAGATATATTTGGCCAACGGTCAGCAGTAAATTTGCATCTTCAAAGTTGCTGTTACAGTTAGGCCTGCCGATGGTATATCGTGTACCGTGCACGTTCCGCCCAAACGAAACGAGTGACGAATCACTTTTCAGCATACGTTTTCGAAACGAAACGGTAAACGGAATGGATTTCGACATACCGTTGTGTGAAATATAGTGTAAAATGACTCGTTCCACTACTTTCCGTCTATTCCGTTACAAACGGAATGGATAACGAATCATTCCGGTGCATACCGTTGTTGAAACAGAACGGAAAACGGAATGGTCCATTCCGTTGCCGTTTACCACGTTAAACAGGCCTAGTTACAGTGGTCCTAATTAAAATACTTGGGATTTCGAGGAGATTTTAAAATTAAAACCTTATGACGGACATTCAACGTTACCAAGGAGTAATCGTAACTGACATGCATTACTATTGTTATAATTTTATTTTAGTTTCTTAACTTCCCTATTCATATCCATATCCTAGCTTACATCCTCATAAACGAACAGATCCCAAAAAAGTGTATTATCTCTAAATCTAGTATATACCCACTGCCGTTTGATCGATATGATTTTTGGCTAGATGTCGATCGGTAGACGAAAGATATTATCATTTAATTTTACATCTAAAATGGAAACTTTTTTTTTAAGAAAAAAGAAGGTCTTTGTCCTCCAACTTTTTTCTGAAATTACCAAAAATGTATTATCTCTAAATCTTGTATATACACCCTATTGTTTGATCGATTTGATTTGTGATTGGATGTCAATCGAGATGAAAGATATTATCATTTGGTTTTACATCTAAAATGAGAACTTTTTTTTAAAGAAAAAAGAAGGTCTTTATCATCCAATTTTTTAAAAAAATTAAAGATGCATGCGGAGCTTAAACCTTTGACCTCTTGAAAACCAACTTAGTGCTCTTACCGAAATTATTTTATATAGAAATTTTAACATCAAAAATTTTAATAGAAAAAATTAATATATTTTTTTTAATAAGAAGAAAATTCTAATGCATTTATAAACCGCATGTCTCTTTCTCCTCTCGAACGCGTTTATAAAACGGGTAAGAAGGCTTCTTACCCGTTTTATGAACGCGTTACACTAAAACCTTTACGAAAGCAGTAAAATGTGGCTGGGAAATTGCGTTGGGTGGGCCCCATTATCGCCTTCTTACCCGTTTTATGAACGCGTTACACTAAAACCTTTACGAAAGCAATAAAATGTGGCTGGAAAATTACGTTGGGTGGGCCCCATTATCTTTTGCTACATCAATTCAATAAATGGCTTGTGTAGTTGTGTGGCAGTGATAGTGTGGCTCGGAAAGAATATGATTCAAATATATATATGATTTCGACTCTGTGCAACCATAAGTCTACCAATTAGGTATCATCTTGCAAATATATATATTTGATCTGGACATTGTAATAGTGACATACTAAAAGGATTAGGGGTCGAGAATTTCAACATCATTAACTACAATTGTTAGGGTTCTCTAATTATGCGTGTCGTGTCATGCTGTGTCAAACACAATCGTATTGGTATCTTGTCCTGCTAAATTGTGAAAGGAGCTCAAACGACACACATTTTGGCACGACACGACTAACACATCGTGTCGTATTGTGTTGGCACGTCGTGTTAGTCGTATAAAATTATTTTATTATTTTTTAAAAAAAAGTAAGGGAAAAAAACTTTATTGAACCGTATCAATTTATTATTTGGTTAAGTTTTAAATTTTTTATTAATATTTTTTATAAAGAAATAATATTAGATAAGAACAATATGAGTCAAAGGATGGTAAATAACATGATATAGTATTATAAATTAGATTTATATTATTAATTTTATTCAAATAATCAATATTAATAATTAAATTTATGTTGATGTGCCGCGTCAGTTCGTATCGTATCATGTTGCGTGTCTAATCATGCCGTGTCAAATCGTGTCAATTTTTCAAAACTTCCAACACGACACGATTATGATACAACACAATAACACGATCGTGTCGTGTCAATTCCATACTCATGTCGTGCCAATTCCGTACTCGTGTCGTGCCGTGTCAGTACGATCGTGTCGTGTCAATTGAAGAACGGTACCAATTGTTACAAAGCAAATTTAATTTAAGAAAATATTTTATGTATTCACCGATATGATGCAAATATAAGATATATTAAAATTTCGAAATATCCAGTGCCAACAATTATTTTTGTTAATCAGCGTAAACTTTTTCATTTATGATTAAATTAACAAAAAAAAAAGATTTTCGTCAGATATATATTTTATATCATATTAATCATCTTTAACTTTGAAAGAAACAGATCTCCAAATAGAGGAATCATATGCAAATAAAATTTGTAATTTCTTTATTTTTATTTTGATGACCATCATAATATCAGCAATGTATAAAATGTAACTTCACTGTTCTACAGATGAAGAGTCACACAACTACACAAGCCACCACACTATCACTGCCACACAACTACACAAGTCATTAATTGAATTGATGTAGCAAAAGACAATGGGCCCACCCAAAGAATTTTTTCAGCCACATTTCACTGCTTTCGTAAAGGTTTTAGTGTAACGCGTTCATAAAACGGATAAGAAGCCTTCTGATCCGTTTTATAAACGCGTTCGAGAGGAGAGAGAGACGCACGGTTTATAAACGCGTTAGAACTTTCTTCTTATTAAAAATATATATATTAATTTTTTCTATTAAATTTTTTTATGTTAAAATTCCTATATAAAATAATTTCGGATGCTCTTACCACTAAGAAACTAGGCCACATGCATCTAAAATGGGAACTGCATTATTTATTTAGAATAATACTTACATATAGAAAACTTTTATCACCTATAATTTTTCAAATATTTTTTCCATGTTGATATTTTGATTTTAATTTTTGTAAACATATATAGATATATTTTAATTTTTATTTATCTACAGTCCACACATTAAGTAGGTACGTTTTCTAGTATAAATTAAGTAGTCAGTGTATTTCACATCATCTAAAATAAATGGCACACAAGAAATTTAGCTAAAATGAGAAATTATTTTTCTATTTTGCAAATAATTTGAAACTTTTAAGGATTTAACTTCAATGATTTTCTGTATGAACTATGTATTTCACAAACAACTATCAAATCAAATAAAAATTACGTCCTATTTAAACATTGGTGATAAACATACAGATAATAAAAATAGAAGTATTTCATTTTTTTATAATCCAAATTGGCAGATAAACTGGAATGCAAATACCGTTATCTTTTTGGGTTGTTTATCAATGATTCGTGAAAAAAGTAAAAATTAAAATCTGTAGATTGATTGAGTGGTTATAATCGGTTTCAGACATGAAATATCATGATTTAAATCATTGTATTAAAATCAAAATATAATCACATTTACACTATAATTTTACGTGTATATAGATTGTATCAGGTTGACTTACTAATCCATATATTATTTTTCTGAATCATGATAAATGATATCGGATTTAATTTCATTTATAAAATAATATTCTATTTTATCCGACCCATTAAGACGGTAGTTTGAGCCAATCCTCATGGAAGTTGGAACTCACACATCGGAGATAAGGTAATGGATTGATTAAAATATTTTAATTGCATTTATTTCCAAGTCAGAAGTAACACGCAGTTTCATTGGATATAAATATTTTAGTTACATTTTGAATCAATCCCACCATTTTAGAATCTCAAATATGAAAAATTCCCTTGCTGAAAAAAAATGTGAATAATCCCCTGTCTAATTAAAAGTCAAAACATTATTACTTTGGCCTAGCACGGAATATAGTTTTTATACAGGAAAGAGCCTAAATATAAGAATTATTATTGCATTTCAAATTTTTACATTTGTATTGAAGAAAAGCTTTTTTTTTTTATTGAAGCAAGATGCACTAGTGTTAGGATTCTCTGTCAAGCAACTTAAACAAAGAAGAATCCCTAGTCGTTACTGCAAATTATCATTTTCCACAACCCATTGTTCATTGTATTATTTATCCTCTCAGATCATGGAATACAATTTCAATTTGTAAGTATACATAAGAAACTTTCACCTTAAAATTTTCAAACGCATGATCGGATGAGCTGTAGACAGGTTTGACCAAGTTATAAGTCAAAATCAGAAGTCGCTTGGTTGTATAGTGGTGGTAGGTACGCATATTGGAATTTGGACCTTTGATTATATTTCACAAACTTATTACATTTAATTATCGGTGTTTTTTATACCTCCTCTTGACAAACAAAAACTTTCTACTAATAAATCTATGTCCCACTTCCGTATCATGTGGGAATAATCCTACGGAAAAAAATGGTTGTTGCCCCTATTTGATACTGGATCGGAAATGGACCCCTTTTAAGGTGGAACAATATCATTTCTGCCGTTGAATTTTAAGTTTTAAACTATATTTCAACAAATCCTTTGACTAATAAAAGGAAAGCAATCAATCCAATAAGATTTTAAAATTTTATCTATACAATTTTCATAACGGTGTGTTTGGATCGTTGGAAGAAAGAAGAAAAAGAAGGAAGAAGAAGAAAAAAAATTACAAACAATCCAAACTCTTCACAAAGTTACACACTTCCCAATAATTCTTCCCTTCTTCCCACACCTATCCAAACGTACCCCAAATATTACGACTATTTTTCCAGCAAATTTGACGACCATATGTAAAATAATGAGAGTGCACTCAAATACTATATTTTATTTTTTAATCATTTTTTCAAAATTTTAAATTAAAACCACCAATTTAAACTATTGATCTTGTATAAATTAACTAACAATATATTTTTATATAAATTTTATAAAATTTGAAATTCATTTGATATCGGTCAAAGATCAAAACTTGAACATCTTAGAAGTCATCTATCATATATAGTTAACACGATTCATTCATTTTTCTACCTCTTCCTCGAGTATCAAATAAATTTTAAAATTTACGTAGTTCGTATAAAAACACAACACTCATTGAATTTAATAAGATCAATTATCTTGATTCCACATTTGAATTTCAAATTTTAAAAAAGTAAAATGTTAAAATTTGGAGGCACTCAAAGTATACGTAGGTAAAATATCACACTTAATTAATTTGAGTATTGTTTTGCTAATATGTCTGAAAATAAAATGGCCCAGTTTTCCGAATCAACATTGTTTTTTGCTAGTTTAACTCTTAATTCCAACATACTATTTGAGTAAGTTTTCTCGGGAAGTTTGCAAATGAGGGCACTATCCTTGAGGTCAAGATACTTTGGGAGCAGGGCTGTCAAGTGTCAATGACATGAATTTACGTATTTTAAATATTTTAAATTTAATATTATCCATAAATATGTAAATCTACTAAAATATTATAAGACTCACTTTAGATTCTGGGGTAAATTTGTACCCGTTGTCTTAGTGGACATAAAATTCTAGTGGTCGGATTGAATTCGGAACACAATCCAGATGTTATATTGATATGTTAAATAAATTGAAAGGAAATAAAATGAATGTACGATGTGAATAAATTTGAAATATTTGTAGTATAAACATAAAAATAAGGAAAATAATTTTGAAAATTATTTCAAAAATAGTAATCAACCATAAATTATGTATTTGTTACAAAATAGCAAGCTTTTAAAATGGTCAATTTTATTTATCAATTAAACTGAATTATCTATTTTTTTTAGCCATACCGCATAATCGTTTATCACCGTTTTATCACGGATCATAACCTAACAACTGAACTGTGCAAATTGCCATTTAAAATATTGCAAAAAAATATAAATAAATTGTGCGTCGTTTAAATTACCTTCTTTATCAGATTCATAACGAAGTCAGATTTGGATCTAACAACAAGATTTAAATACATAATCAGTAAATAGGATGGACCATTTGTCATGATCCATATGCAGATTCAATAAATAATCATTTATATTTTTTAGAAGATCAAATTAAAAAAATGAAAATTAGAATTTACATATTTATTCAAACGAATTTAAATAAATTAAATAAAGATATACTTCCTTTTCAATTTTTGGTAAAGAATAAAAAAAAAGAAAAATGTCACATGTACGTAACATGGTACTGTACTACTGTGATTAGCAGGAAGCCGGCGAGTGCGTCGGTACCATGTGATTTAGTGATTAGTATCAAGTCAAATGAGAAAATTAATGGGACAACCTTCTTCATTCTTTTAAATCAGAAAAATGAAAACGACTATGCCATCGCCACTCTCCAATTGGGCCGGACCGCCTGGTTTACGGAGGAATAGTTGACATCAACAACCCCTAAGTTTTGACCTTATCATTTAACTCCACTTTTCCATATATTGTTCGAAGGAAATGAAGATAGGCCTGAAAACGATAGTCGTTTCGACTGTTTTTTCGTTTCGTTTCGTCTGAAACGGAACGAAACGGTTAAACATTTTGGTTTCGTTTACAGAACAGAACAGTTAACGCAAAACCATATTCAGTTTCGTCTCAGAACGGAACGGTTAACGAAACAAGTCTGTTTCGTTATCGTTTATTTCGTCCGTTTCGTCTAAAATTTTACAGGAGTGGAATTAGATTGATTGTAGAGGAGAATAGTGCGGAGAAAACGAGGACTAAGACTAAAAAAATCTAATTTCTCCGCCGCTGGGTGCCATTTCTATGCCGATCTCATCTCTTTATCTCGTAGCCCTATGTACCTCCTGTGCAAATCCCCTCTCTTCTCCGATCTCCCTCTGCAAATCCTCCCTCACCGATACCACTCCCCTCTCACTTGAACACCCAACCGAGCCGTCCACCTAAGTGATCTAATCCCCTTTCCTCATCCCTCCTATGCTTTCCGTTGCCACCAAGGGACTCGTCTCCTTTCAGCTTGCTCAGGAAAACGGCGAACAAAACAAACGAAAATAAAAGGAGAGATTGCAAACCGAGGTGCCAAGCAAAGGAGAAAGGAAGAGGTTGAGGGTTCAGCTGTTATCAAGCACCACCACCACGTACTTCCGGTCGAGGGTTCAGCTACTATCAACCACCACCACGTGCTCGGTTTTTAGAGAGGAAGATGGGTTTCGAGGTCGGCCATGGCAGCTATCGAGCTGGAAGTAGAAGGAGGTGGGTTGAGAGAAAGAGGTAGGTGTCTGTGTTGGGTAAACTAGTTTTCAGCCTACTGGCAAACTCTGATTTGTCTTGTTGATCAGGTTTTTTACTGAGCTTTCTTCTGGCTTTTTTTGGTTTGATCAGGATTATTTGTTGAGATTTTCTCTGGCTTTTTTTTTTTACTTTAGATACAAATTTCTTTTGTAGAAGGGATTAGCACTTACTGGTACAAGTATTGATAACTCAGCTTTGATCTGCTTAGTTGTCTTTTGTTTAAATCAATTATGTATGAGTGCTATGAAAAGTGCTGATGGTTTTAGCTCAGTATGTGTATTTTTTTTTTTTATTGCTTGCATATTTTCAATATTTATGATGATTTTTGTTTAAATGTGGATGTTAGAAACGGTTGAACGATTTTGACCGTCGTGATCGTTATTTCGGACGCAACGATCACGCAATGAAAATTTCATGCGTTTTAAAAACGAAGCGCAAGGCGCAAATGCAAAAAAATTTCCGTGTCCTCACGAAACGATTAACGCAAGACCCTGCTTTCGTGATCATTTTCCACGTTATGCAGGTCTAAATGAAGATATATATGATATATCCATATCTAATAAACGGTACATTTATTTGCTATCTTAGAAATTAAAATTGGTTTTTGAAAGAATTGTCCAAATAAAAATACTAATTAAATGAAAATGAAAAGTATATAAAAATAGTTTTACAGTGTATTGATGTATGACAAATTGACAATTCAAAATAAAATAAATTTAATACATATTCCATTTAAATGATAAAAAAATCATCTGAATTTTTTAATTTTTTATTTCCTTAATTTTTTGGAAAATTTTGTCATTGACCAAATTTTCAAGCTCCATTTGAACCGGGATTAATCATAATTGTTCATTATTCACAACGAACGGTCTTTTATATATTTTAGTTCAAATAAAAAAATTGATCCGTCGCAAAAATTCATTTTTTTATAATGCCAACTAATTAATTAATACACCTTGAAAGTCGTATGTACGGAAGAACGGTCTTTTTCTTATTTAGTAGGATTTAACAAGATAATTTTTTTTTTCAGTAATATTAACATTTCAACGGAGTTATTTAGTATGTTCCTTCAACAAGTGAGAAAAGTTGTAACTGACCAACAACTCAGAGATAACATAAATAAACACTGTCAAGAAAACGACATTATAATATATATATACAGAGAAAGCCTGCAATTAAAGCGTTTTGACCGGAGTCCCGGTAAATCCCATCAGATCTCAATTTTGAAAGTTCAAATGACCGATCCAAACCGTCAAATATGATCTCCATATTGAAATTTCCTTACCGACCAAAATTTTCATTTTTTTTGAAATTTTTAAGTATTTTTTCGGATTTTAAAAAATCGTTAATCTAATTTGTTCTGAACCCTATAAAAATTGCTGTTTTTGAAAATCCAAAAATAATACTTCAAAATTTCAAAAAAATAAAAATTTTGGTCGGCAAGGAGATTTCAATATGGAGATCATATTTGGCGGTTCGGATTGGTCATTTGAACTTTCAAAATTGAGAACTGACGGGGTTTAACCGGGACTCCGGTCAAAGCGCTTTGATTGAATCCTCTCTCTCTCTCTCTCTGTCTGTCTGTCTCTCTCTCTCTATATATATATATATATATATATATATATATATATGTAAAGGATTGCTAAAATGCTATGCATAGCACGGATGGCATTCGTGCTACGGATTCGTTCTTGAATTTCATGCTTCAAACAACCGATCCAAACCGTTCATTATCTTCTACATGTTGAAATCTTATTAGAAACCAAATTTTACATTTTTTTTAAATTTTTTTACTATTTTTCTCAGATTTTTGAAAATCACTGTTATTGAAGGGTCCAGAATATATTAGATTAAGTTTTTTAAAAAATTTGAGAAAAATAGTAAAAAAATTCAAAAAAATGTAAAATTTGGTTTCTAATGAGATTTCAATATGAAGAAGATAATGAACGGTTTGGATCGGTTATTTGAAACATGAAATTCAAGAACGAATCCGTAGCACGAAGACCATCCGTGCTATGCATAGCATTTTAGCAATCCTCTATATATGTAATCTGATATAGAATTTCTTAGAGAGTAGGTAAACCTTAGAGAAAGAACCAATGGCGGAGTCAGGATTTCAAAATAAGAGGGGTAAATTGAAATGTTTAAAATTTTTAGAGGGACAAATTGAATAATTCTAATTCAATAACATATAATTTTTACACTTTTAAAGAATTATTTTGAAAGTATGGAGGGACAGTTGCCCACTTATAAATACACTTAGATCCACCTCTTGGAAATAACAATTATTATATGGACATATCAGATCTCTCCCTTAAACAAAAAATTGTTACAGATTGATCAAATTTATGAGATCCAATTCATTAATATGACGAAGTAATTTTTTATTATCAATAAAAAGGCTGCAGCTTGACCCCTGTTTTTTGCTAAAAAAAAAAGTAATTATTTATGACAAGAATGCTGACGGTAATTAACTCATCGTTCTCTATATGTAATTATTTATTGAAAAGGACAATGTGGCAAATGTATGAAATTAACTTTGTTGAGAAATGGTTAACTCGTGGTCCCACTGCTTGGGAACTCTTGGATTAAAAAAAAAAAAAAAAACTATGTTTTAAGAAATAAGCTAAGTGCTAAAGCGCCAAAAACTGATGACTTTTCTTTACTAAATAAAAGCTAGCCTACCACTACGTACCCCCTTTCAATTACAAAATAAAACATGATATACACATTTGACATGGCAGAAGGAAAAAAATTTTAAAATTATAAAAGGCATCAACCCAATAAACCTCCATGAGGTGACCTTAGTAACACAATATTTTCGACAATTTACATTTCGCCCAAGTTCTTTCTTGGATAGCTAAATAGCTAATGGACCCCATCTTTGTTTTGAACTTTTGCATCATTACGATTCATATTTATTGAACTTCGATCATTCAAAGATTTTCTAGCTCCGCCATTCAATATGTTAGCGAAAATTAATATCTTTCGAGACATGTTCATACTTGTGCATATCTTAACATAGTATTGTTATGTTGGTGTTGTTTCTTTTTTCGTCTTTAAATTTGATTGCCATTGTTGTGTATATTAAAAAAAAAAATTGATTAGTTGATGTGCAATCTAACAGACATAAATCTACAAGCTACAAATCTGTTTTAATATTTAATTATATCGTTTAAAAATGATGACAACAAAATTATAAAGAGAATACAGAAAAAAAAGGATAAGAAAAATAAGCCGAATAACTAAATAAAAGATAGCGGGATAACCTAATGTCAAAATCATTTGCAGATTCATCCCTTTTCTTTATAAGTATGATAAATAATTGTAGTAACAATCAATAAAAAATTTATAGTTACCGGTGTGCATTTTTATTCAAGATGCACAGAACTTTTGTATCTCCTTACACAGCCAAGATTTTCTTAGGGACCATTTAGTAATTTGGGAAAAAAATTGGACATAATCACTATTTTCAGGAATTTTTCTTTTACCGAACAGATCTATTCAAAAGTTTAGTACAGTTCAAAAGAAAATCTTCAATTCGTTAGGCTCGTTAGATGTGTTGGTTTCCCCTACAAGTGATATTTATGGAGGCATTGCCAAGGTCTGATACTCTGATCAAATATATCAATACCACCATATTTCTAAGACTTCTCAGCTATCCATTTGTTGTTACCAAATGCGAGATTCAAGTTATCTCTCACGTTATCATTTTGCATACTATTATAGGGTGCGTTTGGATCGTTGGAAGAAAGAAGAAGAAGAAGGAAGAAGAAGAAAAAAAATTATAAACAATCCAAACTCTTCACAAAGTTACACACTTCCCAATACTTCTTTCCACTTCTTCCCTTCTTCCCACACCTATCCAAACGCACCCATAACTGCACTGGTCATAACCTTCAACTGTACCGTCTAGAGTCATACTACTATTTTCATGCTTAAAATTTGACAAAAAATCAATAAAAAAAATTTGCGATTGTAACTCGGAAAGGGATCATCCAAATTATAAAGTTTGTTCATAAACCGACATATTTTGAGGTGGTTTGAGATCAAAAGTATAACTCCCTTGAGGAGAACCTCATATTGAGGAGGGCTTGGGATAGCTAGATCCTATATTGTTGGGGGAATAGAAAAACAATCATAAGAAGTGTTAGGTTGTTGAGAAAAATAATATGGTTGACTGTAAACATGTTTGAAAATATATCGTATTTTCACCTACGATATTGCTACCTTGCGCTTGTTTAGTGTGAAACAAATTAAGATTAATGTTAAAGTCTGGTGTTACGTGCGTCATATTTGCGGGTTCTTCACGAGTGGGAGTTAAATCTACTAATAGCACAATACTCTATATGATATTCTCCTAGCAATATAGACGCCAATTGTTTTTAGAATCAAGTGGTAGGTGTATCTCTTGATGCATGTTGTTAACACACTCTAATAACGTCCTGTTATTCTTATTGTAAATTAGCTCTCATTCGTACTTAACCTCCGTTATATCTTATTTTTTATGACTTGATAGGTGGTATTTACGCTACTAGATAGTATGATAGTCGTGAGATTAAATTGAGCGGATCTATTGATTAGAATCTCGATCGTAAATATTGTATCGTAAATATTGTTTCTAATAGTGATTGTGCTAGCATATTTGAGTGTCGTTTGGTTTAGTTATTATGTTGATTTTTAAAATGACTCTATCTCTGTTTATAGCAGTAAAATGATAGAAAATCACGATAGCAAAATATACTACTAATATTAAATTTTTTTCTCGATTTACTAAATCTATTATTTTAATTATTTAAATTTATAAATAATAAAAAATTCGGAAGCGGTTGACAAGCATGTGAATTGAGGTTTTTTATATTTAAGAAAGGGACTGACAACATCCTCCACGTTCTGTCCGGGATTATTTCTCCGCGCCATGGAAAGAACAGTGAGGATGAGGTAAAGCTAAGTGCAACGTCAGACAAAACAAAAAAAGTGTGAACAAGAACTAAAAACTGAAATATTATTTCTAAAGAAAATGATTGTGTCCTGTTAAGATTTCATCAGAACTATTGTTCTCCAATCGTGCGTGTCGTGTCAAACACGATCGTGTTAGAGTCTCGTGTTGATACGAACTACTTTTTTAATCGTGTCGTGTTGTGTCGTGTTTAGTGGGGAGAAGAGGCAACACGACACGCATTCTGACACGACACGACTGACACAATCGTATCGTGTCGTGTTGACACGTCGTGTCATATTATTTATTATTTTTTAAATTAAAAAATTATTAAAAAAATTAAAAGTTACTAGACATAATAATTTATTATTTCATTAAGTTTAAATTTTTTATTAATATTTTTTATAAAAATTAATAATTAGATTATAACACTATTATGATTTAAATGATGATAAATATATAATATGATATAGTATTATAAATTGAAATTAAATTATTAATTTTGCTTAGATAATCAACATTAATAATTAAATTTGTGTTGAGGTGTCGTGTTAATTCGTGTTCGTGTCGTGTTGCGTGTTGAATCGTGTCGTGTTGAATCGTGTCAAACTCTCTAATGTCCCAACACGACACGATTATGACACGATCGTGTCGTGCCAATTTTGTATTCGTGTTGTGTCGTGTCGTGCCAACACGCACATCGTATCGTGCTAACACAATCGCGTCGTGTCATTTTGAAGAACACTAACCAGAACCAATATCTAGTAATGTTAGTATTGAATTATTTTTCGCCTAAAGTGTGATCCATATATTTAAATAAATATGAATAGTTAGACATGCTAAAAGTTTGGTAAAGTGTGAACCAATAACAGACAATGCTCGCAGTTGGATATTGGATGTAACAAAAATCATGAACAAATTGGGTCCAAAAAAAAAAAAATCTAGTGTCAATATTACGCCAAGTATATAGACGAGCGCAAATAAATCAAAGTGGATATATATTTTGTTTCAATATTATTACCCGGCTCATCCAAAGTTTAATTGTCAATTTCATTATTAAATCAGAAAACTGTCTACTAAATTGCCATCTTACTCTATTGAGTTATAGAAAATGTTTGTGGCCTCAACCTTTAAAAAAGAAAAAATTTCTAGTACTCGATTCTATGGTAAAAATATGCTTGCGACACAATATCTGTATTCTTCGTTTCTAAAATAATATTAAAAATTATGTCTCCTGATCCCAGCAAAGATAATTTTAAATGAGAGGGTGCTCTGTAAGAAATTATGGGGCATAATTAATCAGAGTAAGAAAGATGCTTCATTCAACCTACCACTGCATGCAGCAAGGTGTATGTAAAACGTAGTAGTTGTAGATCAAACAGATTCAAAACCAACTACCTTGAACAATAAAAATTGTGGGTAAATTTCCATCAAAGCCCCTTAACTTCATTAAAAGGCTAAAGCATAACATGTTTTACCCATACCGGAGTTATTAGTACAAATTCAATTAAAATAATAAAGAGAAGTGGAAAATTTTGGTGTTATGGCTTTTGGGGCCACTTTTCAAAAACGAAATTAATATGTACGACCTAACTTCAGACGTTTCCAACCAAAGTACAACATATTTAATCAATTTGTACTTATCAACGGAAGCAATTTGTGGTTTAATTTTCGTTTGAAGCTATCGTTTGGTACGGCTTTTTGAGTTTTGTCAGCTTGGCCACTAGTCAGTAGTCACTACAAAAAGTAATCGAATGATACTAATATATTCATACATAAATCTGTGGCATTAATTTCTCCAGATATGGGCCTATAGAACGGATAAGTTCATTAATCATTAGTTTGGAAACTCATCACTTTTTGGGCCTTAAACAGCAGCAGGTTTAGGAAAAATGGGCTCAGACACCAGGCCTTTAACATTACAAACATCTCAATTCTAGACCGATAATTCAATAAAGGCTTCTAAGAAAACAATTATACGACCGTTTTCACTTTTCCCATTATTAATTTTTCCTTTTTCTTCACTGATATGAGATCTTGTTTTGTCATTTGTGCAATTTAGATTGCACGAAAACTACTGCCAGAGGGAACATGGAGAAGCAATTGTGGGTCTATGATTCTATGATATCATTACATAACAATACTGTTCCAATTTTTACAAATGAGAAAAGAAGAAATTAATTAATTGAGGATTATTGTTTATTAAAGTTACAAGCTTCGACTTTGTTTGTATCTCTTATTTTAGCCTGCTAATTTTGTCAAATCGCAGTACTATACTCAATCACTGGCATCACAATGGCTCCGTTTGGATCGCTAAAGAATAAGAGGAATAATATTGGGATGTGTGTAACAAAAATCATCATGCCTAGCAGCACTATGATTAATTTCAACTTTTTGGGTAAAAATTAAATAATAGTAATAATATTTATTGTGAACAAAATTATAGCCGTCTTACAGTAGCATGATTTGTTTTTATCTGAAGAATCAGTCAAAAAAAATCTAGTCTTTTTACTTTTGTCATATCATGAATTCCAAATTAAATTTGTGTCAGTTTACCAGGTCTTGGGAACAACGCCAATAAATTAACCAGGAGGTAGATCATGAATCTAGAAAAGAACAAAATTTGGAACATTGACCTCCAATATTACCTCCCTAAAGTGAGACAAGATGAACAAACAGACAGTGGAGATTGACTTGCTTGGCATCAATCGATGAAGCAAGTCAATTACATGCAAAAGGGGGATTTTCTTTCGGCCTTAATTCCAAGTCAACTAACGAAAACCACCAACAATTACAGAAGTAACTCATACTAAAAAAAATGTTGTGTCGGCCAATTATTGGGGCTTTCTGATTCATTCAAATGTATCATTTCATGTGTATATTGAGATTTAATCCTGGTAAAACTTTTTTGACATGACATCATATGGACTACAGAAATTTAATTTTTGCAGTTTCTGAGTGTGCCCCTACAAAATTCAAAATTGTCTACAATGTTCAGGTCTGCTTACGAACTTCTGTCATCACTAATTCCCTACTGTAAGGGAAACAAGAAACTAGCAAACAATAAGGAGAGAGAAAGAACAAAGCTGGTGCCTCAAAAAAAAGCAAGGGACATTTATACGGAACTTTCCCCCCAATAAATATTGGATCACATATGACAAATATGTTGCCTCAGATCATAGCCACCAAATCTAACCTCGAATAACAATCTTTAGAATTTTCAAATGACATAATTAACTAGTTTGTTGTGACATAATAAAAATAATTTGATATGCTTGGCGTTGAATCTCACATTTGTTTCTGCAGACCTGTGTAATTTATATTATTTAATTTAAATTTTAAATATTTACAAATTCAAGTTCTAGATGAACTTCGAGATATTAAATTGTGGAATTTGTTGTCATATATCGTTCTCTGACACCAGGCTTAAAATTATTTTTGTTTGTTCTTTCATTTGAGCAGGAAATAGATATGGGGCTTGATCATAAAAATATTATCATTTTTATATCTCACGAGTCACAATTTATTGTTATTATTTTAGAATTGTACCTTCATTAATTAAAAAATTTCGAGGTAACTATGTTAGTGATTTTCTCATGGTGATACCTAATGAATCTCTTTCTTTTGCCTTTAAATGAACTTGTAATACTCATTTTTACTAACCAGAAAGCGTGCTATAAACTGAAAAAAGACAGGACTAATAGAAGACGATCTGAAAACTGACATGATTGAATCCGACCTAAGTCAAGACAAATATTTTGTTGCCTCTAAAGAAGTAAAGAGAGACAGTACTCAGTACTAAGTTCTTTCTCAAAAGGGAGCCTAAGGGGCCAAGGGCCCAGTATAAAATAAGGCCCCTCGAAAAAGACCCATATACTTTTCCAAAGAACGTTTAGTTCGTTTGTTTTTACTTTTTAGTGGCTTTTGATGTGGATATGCAGCTGAAGTTTTACCAAGTCATAACTCATAACCCGCCGGTTGTGGCACTCCCTCAAGGCCTTAACAGTCTAGAAGGGTGAGAAACCGAGAGCATTACGCGTTGAATATTTTAGTGGTGTATTCCATCTCGTTCAGGATGAAATTCAATGTCGTTCCATTTCAAAAGGAGAAACGGAAGAAAGATGAGGTTAAACCATCTAACTCTTTCAATTAAAATATTAACAAAAATTCTAAGTCAGATTTTGAACACGCTATTTTGTTAAAAGAGAAATATTATTCTTATTATTTTGTCTCAAAAATTATTTTTTTAAAATCTAATTAACTCATAAAATAATATATTCTTTATTTTATTTGAAATAAATTCCTATAAATTTATATTTAAAATTTGAGTATCTTGAACCGCATGTAGTTTTTCGGGCCTGATAAGGACCATCCGCTAGATCCCTCATCCCCATCATCCCCACAGACAACGCGTTTTCAACGTTTCGTATCGCCGCGTAACTTGTTCTGTTTCGTTTTCCGTTTTCACTCTGCGTTTTCACTCTGCGTAACGTTCCGTATGTGATGTTCACGCGCTAATCATCAAGTATACAATACGCTCACCAGATTAGATCTGATCTGTTCGATCTGTCCTAACTGTTGAGGTTAACATATTTAAATGTTGAAGTTAATACCGTAACTGTTGAAGTTAATATATATGCCAACTTCAACAATTTAAATATGCCCACTTCAAATATTACCTTTGACATTTAAATATGCCAAGTTCAGCAATTATATATATTAACTTCAACAGTTATATATATTAAATTCAACAGTTACATATATAACTTCAACAGCTACATATATAACTTCAACAGTTACACATATAACTTCAATAGTTATATATATTAACTTCAACAGTAACGATATTAACCTCAACAGTTATATATATTAACATTTAATATATATAAATATACCAATTGTTGAAGTTGAAGTTGGCATATTTAAATGTTGAAGTTAATATATATAACTGTTGAAATTAATATATATGACAACTCCAATAATTTAAATATGCCCACTTCAAATATTACCTTCAACATTTAAATATGCCAACTTCAACAATTACGACATTAGCTTCAACATTTATGAATATTAATTTCAACGGGTTATGAAGTGTGTGAGAGGGGCAGGGGGGAGGGTGGGGGCGAGGGGGAGGGGGGATCGTACGCGGGAGGGGTGGGGCGGGAGGAGTAGCGTACGCATAGAAACGCGTTTTCTGGATTTCCGAAAGTGGAAGAGAGAATTCAAACACGTTTTCTAAAAATGGAAAAAAATAAATGTGTTTCCTAAAGGATGGTGGGGGTGATAGAAATACTGGGATGATACTAATCAATTCCGGTTTTCAATACATGTAAGGATATACGATCATTGCATATATTTTAGTTTGCAGATAGGTGTATGAAGATCTATGTTTTGAAAAGTATTTCAAATTATACATTTAAATATAATTTTTTAAGAATTTTAGTTGAATATACAAAAAATGCAATGTATTACTGGTATAATTACAGACCTTATGAAATCTGGAATCCGTTTTATCAATTTTTTAATATCTAATTAAAAAAAATTTAAATCCAAATAAATTACTAAATTTGTGGTACAAATTAATAAATTATAATGAAATGATCATGTATATATTTCTTGCTTTTAGCGTACCTAGCTAGCTTGTGATCTCTTGTTAATATTTTATTAAAGTTTTGTTGGTGGGCTCTCGCCGAATAACCTTTAAGAAAAATGATCATGTATCTTATTCTTATGTAATTGTATATATTGTTTATGCAATCAATATTAAAACACTATTCAATTCATAAGCGTAACTTTCAGTACATGAGAACTATGTCGTTAACAGAATCAAATTTAATATTTGATAATTAATCATAGATAAGAGCACACTTATATGTGCTAAAGATCTTCTCGAATAGACATGAAACACCCAAAAGAGATGTTTCGCATCAAGAGATATATACCAGCCGAAAAATAATTTTTAGAGATAATTAAATTAACAATGATTCTTCGTATCCTCCGAATTGGGGATGAGTTGATTTTTGTCATCTCATACCCTAGCTCCACTATTTTCACGTTCAGATAATGTGTACGCATCGAAATTTCGTTGATAGAAAAAGGAGAAAGAGAGAGAGAGAGAGTACAGAAATTTTGATAACGATGTCAAAAGAGAGAATATTTTTTTTGTTCTATTTAGCTAAATTAACAACAAATATTTCCACATTTTTTTATATTTGCATCTTATAGGGTGTGCTTTTTCATTTTGTGTAAATTTATTAGGCGGCGAGTTTGAATGGAAAAAAAAAATAATTAGAATGGTGAGAATAGTGTTGTCTCTATTTTGGACAAATTAGTAAAGCAAAACTGGATTACCAGCTTTGCTGAGTGCACTACGAGAAGATGGTATTGGCTTTCCATTTTCAAACACTCGTTGTTCAATTTTTTTTATGAAAATAAATAATCTAAAAGCTCAATATTGAAATCATCGTCGACGTCAATACGATTACTATTTTAAAAAGCATAATTAATTAGCTCTAACATATCTGTTATTAGGCTCTTCTATTTTAACAACTTCATGTTTCGCTATTTGACAATCTGAGTACAAAAATAAATAAAAAAAATACAGCCTCCACCTTTATGAAATCCATTGTTGATTATGCAAAAATTTAAATAATAAAATATCCAATAACATACACTAATGAAGTAAATCTTTTCCTTTTCAAGTTGAACAATACACAAATAAAATTCTTCGACTTCAGACTTCACCATCGATCACTAGTAGCTAGTGGCCGGTGAATATAAATGTTTTATCTATTTTTAATATTTATAAAAAAAAATCCGTTAAGAGTGTAAAATTCTTCTGTCGGAGGAGACCAAAACCGCGTTCCCGAATGGGAGACAAAAGCCATTCAATGACATCCCTTTCCCCTCTTGGCAACCCAGCCACCACGCCAATTATTCCCTTCCTGGTTCCTCTGCATACATGCAAGTTCTCGCCATATGTGTATAGCAGTCAATTTCGAACCATTTCGAACGTTTCCGTTGCGTTCCGTCCAAAGGGAACGTTAAACGAAACATAAAATCAGTTTCGTTTCTAAAAACAGAACGGAAACAAAAATGAAAAAAAAAATGAACAGAACGTTAAACGGAACACCGAAATGGATGAAAATAGACTGAAATCAATAGAAAATGAAGGACGAAATGTTAAACAGAACAAAAATCTGTTTCGTCAAACGTTAAACAGAACAAAAATCTATTTCATTTGACGAAACAGAACGAAAACGAAACAACATTTTCGTTCCGTTATCGAAACGGAATAGAAAACGAAACAACTGATTTCCGTTTACGCCATCAACGTTTGACGGGCCTACATATGTGTGTCAGTGTACCAACTAAGTTCAGCGTTTTTTGTTTTCATTCTTTGGGTGGGATTATACCACCCGGAACCAAATCCTCTAATGCCCTTTCAATTTTATTAAAATTTAAAAATTTTAAAATTTAAATGTGAAATTCAAACTGTTGATGTTGTTCAATTTTACGAGCGATGTATTTTCATATAAGTTTTATAAAATTAGAAGTCGACT
>JAMFTS010005716.1:0-26128 GCA_028095005.1 Rhynchospora pubera
TTTACAGCCTGCACTGCAGCACCTGGATGCACCCCAGTGCCGAGGTGCACTGTCCCCTGCATCACATGCGCCATTGTTGGCATTTGGTCGCGTCCTCTATCGCAACTATCTCTGCAGCCATGGCCACCACATCCTTGAGTGCTCCATCTTTCTAGATACCCAGTCATCTTCGACTGCATCTTTCTAGAATTGTCAGATGAATCAAACTTTTGTTGAATTTCAACCATGGAGAAAAAGAAACACAGCACGGTTAGGGTTTTAGAGCCGCCCCAACCTGGCTCTTGATACCATGATAAATTTGTGGTGAGAAAACTGAAAGAATGTTTTTCTATTTTTCTGAATGTTACAATTACAGAGGAAGGCCTATATCTATTCTAATTTTGCCATACAATCAGTTTTCCTAAATCTAATTACATACCAAATACATCATACTAAATCTAGCTTTATATCTCAACAAATATAGAAACAAATATAAATTGATATGCGCAGTCTTCACAGGTTAATTAACACCATTTTACTCATTTTTCCATGGACAAAGATTGAGTGGACCATCGGCAGCCGTCAAAAGCATGCACACAGAGTGGTCCACTAAAATGTAGAAATTAAAAGAACAGGAGATTTTTCTTCAGCTGTAGCAAAACCAAAATTTGGAGCCGGAAAGATGCTCAGAATCAGTGCAAAAACAGTGATAGTCACCATGTAAAGATGGCGTACTCAATATTGCATTTGTGGGATAGCATTGAATTCAAACGTGCTAAAAGAACAAAAGCAGGCCGAAAAAGTTTTTTTTTTTTTTTTTTTGAAATGATTGACAGAAGCTGTCAATTGGAGATCAAAGAAGCAGAGTCAAGTCGTGTTGTGAATGTTACAGAGAATCTGGACAAATCCACACAATCTCTATTGCCATTTGTTTATGCTATATGCGAGATTAGTTGCTTTATTAGCCTTTGTATTAGATACTGATTCCTTTTAGCTTTCTAAATTTGTATAGGAGCTTATGGCATATATCTAGATAATATATCTGCTATTGACTATAAATAGAGGCGCTGGCCTTTTTTGTATTTGCAGAAGAAAAATCTATTGTGTAATTTTGAAAGTATTAGAAGAAATAAAATCAGGAGGGAAGGGAGTTCTTGGAGTCTTGTGTTTATTCTGATTACCCTCTAAAACTCATTATGGTATCAGAGCGGGGGTTGATTATAGATGCTAATCGCTGATGGCAATGCCGAAGGTGATCTAGACATCTTACATATCCCTAGTTCTTCAATCCCTCAAAACTTGTCTTCCTGATTTCATTGCAATCTGTTTTAACCTTGTATTTGATTCTTACAATCATGACTGATAAAATTTCTCTCACCAACGTGCTTCTCAATGGTACAAATTACTTACCATGGTGCCGCGCTATAAAAGTTGCGCTTGGAGGCAGAGCCATGGTTGGGTATATTGATGGTACCATAAAAAAGCCAGCAAAGTCGGGAGATGAATTGACAACTTGGGAAACACACGACAATCAGGTCATGTCATGGATTTTTAACTCCATGGAACCCCAAGTCTATGAGATATTTGCATATTCTGAATCTGCACAACACTTGTGGGAATCTCTGAAGGAGATGTATGGGCAGGTGAACATGCATCCAGAATCTTTGAACTCAAACAACAAATTGCAACACCAAGCAAAGTTCAGAACAGTCATTCATAGAACACCTTAGTACCTTGAAGAAGCAGCTTGAAGAATTAAAGCAGTACCGACCCTCTGCATCAACAGTAGATGAGTATAAGAAAAGAGAAGAGCAAGACAAGGTCTTTACTCTTCTAGCCAGTCTCACATCTGAATATGAGAGGTAAAGCGAGACATATTGATGCGAGCTGAATTGCCGTCATTCACCACTGTGTGTGCCATCATCCAGGTGAAGAACGGAAACGTCATGAACTCCGACAATAAGGTACGGGTTCCTTCAATAAATACTGAAACTTCTGCTCTTTTTTCAAGTTCTAAAACAGGATGGAATAAGAACAAAGAAAAGAAGTCAAAATACTACTGTGATCATTGCCGTAAGGATGGGCACACCAGACCGATGCTGGGTACTGCATCCTGAATTGAACCAGCCAAATTCAGAAATGCAGAGGCCAAGGCCGTGGTGCATACTGATAACCATGCAGCTGCTGGTAAAGACTTTCAAACTCAACTTGACCAACTGAACCGTCAACTGCAAGTCCTTATGGAATCCCATACTAAAGTCCAAGAAACTGCAGGAGCATTAGTACAGCTAGGGCTGATTTGGTCAAAACTGGACTAAACATTGGTATTGTTATGCTCTTTCCTCTATTAATAATTCTCAGATTGTAGTAGATACAGGCGCAACTGACAACCTATTTAGTTCAAGTGAGTTTCTATCAAACACCAGTCCAAATGCCAACTATTCTCATGTAACTGTTGCTAACGGAACAACAATACCTACTAAGGGAATTGGAAACACAGAATTGTTCAAAAGGAAAATCAAGGCTGTAGTAGTTCCAGATTTAAAGACAAACTTACTCTCTGTTAGTAAATGCACTAATCTAATTGTAATGTGATTTTTACTCCTCAGAAGAGTGTTCCAGGATCGTGTTTCGGGGAAGAAGATTGGTGAAGGTTATCTAAAAGATGGGTTGTATGTGGTGAATTTGACGACCTCAGCTTATGCAGTTACAAGAACAAAATCTGTTACATCTCAAGTGTGGCACCAACGCCTAGGACACCCCTCTGATAGAGTGTTACACAAATTAAATATGTTTTAGATTTTGATTCTAGCTGTGTGATTCTTGTCATTTTGCCAACAACATAGATTACCTTTTCCTGAACGTTTCAATAAAACTAGTGAATTATTTGAACTAGTACATTCTGATGTGTGGGGAAATGCTCCTGTAGAATCCAAAGAAGGTTTCAAGTACTTTGTTACATTTATTGATGATAAAAGTCGTGCCACTGGCTATACTTAGTTAAATCTAAAAGAGAGGTCTATGCTGTTTTTCAAGAATTCTGCAATATGGTACGAAATCAATTTAATACAAATATCAAAGTTCTTAGAACAGACAATGGTACAGAGTACACAAATCATGAATTTCAAAGTTTTATAAAACAAATGGGCATTTCTCATCAACTTCTTGTGTTGGCACCCCACAGCAAAATGGAATTGCTGAGCGGAAAAATAGACACTTATTGGAAGTAACTAGGGCTCTATTATTCTCTGGAAACCTACCTAAACACTATTGGGCAGATGCTGTACTTACTGCATGCTACTTGATAAATCGGTTGCCTAGTAGAGTTTTAAACTTCAAAAGTCCTTTGGAAGTGTTGTATAATCGCACAATTGACATTTCTCACTTGAGAATTATTGGGTGTATCTGTTACGTTCATTCCCAGGGTGGAGGAAAGTTGGAATCTAGTCACACAAGTGTGTATTCTTGGGTATTCTTCAAACAAAAAGGGTTATAAATGTTTTGACCCAGTTACTAACAAGAGTTATATTTCTCGTGATGTAGAATTTGATGAAAAGCATAAGTATTTTTCAGATGAAGTTAAGTGTCAGGGGGAGCAACTCGAGTTAAAGCAATTCACTGTTGAACCTATTCAATCCCTGTTGATAGTGCTGAGACAAATATCAATAATCAAGCTGATGTTGAGGAGGAAACAGCTCTAGAGGAGGAACCTGATAACCCTGAAAGTCTTCAAACTAGAAGGTCTACTAGGTCTGTGCGCCAACCCACTCGGCTACGAGATTTTGTGACCTACTACACTACTCAACACCCGATCCAACAACATGTAAGGTATGACAGAATTTCTAATAATTTTTGGAACTTCTTGACTATCATTGAAGATAAATCTGAACCTGTGAACTTTGAAGAGGCCTGTAAGAGTGAAGTTTGGAAAAAGGCCATGAATGAGGAACTAATGGCTCTTGAAAGAAATAATACATGGGAACTGGTAAAGTTACCAAATAATAAGAAACCCGTTGGTTGTAGGTGGATTTATAAAATTAAGTTCAATAGTGATGGGTCAATTGAAAGACATAAAGCAAGATTAGTTGCTAAGGGATTTACACAAACCTATGGAATAGATTATAAAGAGACTTTTGCCCGGTTACCAAAATGAGCACCATACGCACTGTAATGTCTGTGGCTGTTAACAATGAATGGCCCATGTTTCAAATGGACGTGAAAAATGCGTTTCTTCATGGAGAACTAGAAGAAGAAGTCTACATGGAAGCTCCACCTGGTTTATCATTAAAACAAGGAGTAGCATGCCGACTAAAGAAGGCAATATATGGATTGAAACAGTCTCCGCGAGCATGGTATGGCAAGTTAAGCTCAGCCTTAACCAAAATTGGCTACAAGAAGAGTGACGCTGATTCATCAATGTTCACTTTTGTTTCTGATAGAGGAATTGTGATTATTCTAATTTATGTAGATGACCTTGTAATCACAGGTAGCAATCAACATGGAATAGCAGCACTCAAAAATCACTTGAGAACAGAATTTGACATAAAAGATCTTGGATACTTAAGGTACTTTCTTGGAATTGAAGTAGCACGTTCTCATAAAGGGCTATTTTTATCTCAAAGAAAGTATGTGTTGGACTTATTGAAAGAGACTGGGAAATTAGGGGTTAAGTCATCCAATGTTCCTATGAATTATAATAACAAGGTCAGTCCAATGAAGATATACTTGAAAATGTTAGTCAGTTTCAACGATTAGTTGGTAAATTAATTTATCTCACTATTACTCGACCTGATATAGCTTATTCTGTGAGTTTTGTGAGTCAGTTTATGCAGAAACCAACAAGGCATCACATGGAGCTGATTAATCAAATCCTGAGATATTTGAAAAGCGCACCAGGAAGAGGAATTCTAATGAAGAATAATGGACATGTGGACATAAGTGGTTTTTCTGATGCTGATTGGCAGGCAATCCGATGGATCGAAGATCAACAAGTGGTTTTGCACCTTTGTAGGAGGTAATTTGGTTACTTGGAAAAGCAAAAAACAAACAGTTGTGGCAAGATCAAGTGCCGAGGCAGAATACCGTGCAATGGCAGCAGCAACCAGTGAGATTGTGTGGTTGCGTTTACTCCTCAAAGAACTGGGTTTTGACATGCAGGGTAAATCAACCAAATTATTTTGTGATAATCAAGCAGCGATTCATATCGCTTCCAATCCTGTTTTTTCATGAGAGAACTAAACATATAGAAGTAGCATGCCACTTTGTACGAGAAAAGGTACTGGACAAAACTATCGAAACACCATTCACTCGCAGCAAAGATCAGCTAGCAGACATATTCACCAAAGCCCTTCCAAAGGGAGAGTTCTGCAAATTGATGAGCAAGTTGACCTCAGACTCCATCTATGGTGCAACTTGAGGGGAGTGTTGTGAATGTTACAGAGAATCTGGACAAATCCACACAAATCTCTATTGCCATTTGTTTATGCTATATGCGAGATTAGTTGCTTTATTAGCCTTTGTATTAGATACTGATTCCTTTTAGCTTTCTAAATTTGTAATAGGAGCTTATGGCATATATCTAGATAATATATCTGCTAATGTTGACTATAAATAGAGGCGCTGGCCTTTTTTGTATTTGCAGAAGAAAAATCTATTGTGTAATTTTGAAAGTTATTAGAAAGAAATAAAATCAGGAGGGAAGGGAGTTCTTGGGAGTCTTGTGTTTATTCTGATTACCCTCTAAAACTCATTAGTCCGGGTCAAGACTTTCCAGTCGCTCGAAGGAAGAGTTCAGATTCGCTTGCAGCCATCAGAGCAATGATGTCAGGAGGTTTCCTTTTGTTTCTGAAGAGTCTGTTGTTGCGTTCTTGCCAAATGAACCAGAGAGAATAACAAAAGAGTGTAAAGGATCGAGATCTACCAATAGTAGGCAGTGAAGCGAGGAAGGAGGTTATGGTTGCAGTAGAGTCCTCACAGGAGGTTAGGCTAGCAAACGAGAAGGAAAAATAGTAGTCCATACACTGGTTGAGAAGGGACAATTGAAAAAGAGGTGCTGAGGCGTTTCCAGAAGGTCCTGTTGGCAAAGATGGCATCCTGGGAGTACCTGCATGTTCCTTCGCAGCAAGGAATCTTGGGTCAACAATTTTTTATGGAGCAGCAGCAAACAGAAGACCTGTTGAGAGGTGGGATGTTGAAGTGCCAAATTTGGAAAAAAGGGGAAGGTATTTTGCCAGCTGAAATGAAGCTTTGTAAGTGTCTTTGGAGGAGAAAACTCCTGAACGCGACCATTTCCACCTAATGCAATCAGGGTCCTCATTAAAAAGAAATTGAGTAGCCAAAGAGAGGTAGTTGTGCTCTTGAAGCTGTAAAGGTCTTGGTAGGTGCAGTAAAAGGTTTGAGGCCGCCTGACGAAGGCTAAAGTGTGGTTTAACTGGCCATGGTGTGACTTGGAGAAGAAGATAAGTGGTTTCCCATTCCAGGAGTCAAACCAGAATAAGGGTGTTGTCCCAGAGTTGATCTCCCAAGTAGTCGAAATCTGAAATAAAGCTCTTAAGGATCGGAGCTGTTTCCAGAAAAAGGATCCTTCTCCTTTCCAAAGCAATGGTTTGTAGGGTGCCTAGCTCTAGAGTAGATTGCCGTCAGAAAGGTAGTCCAAATGCTAGTTTTTTCGGAGAATAAGCGCCACCAGAATTTTAGGAGCAGAATCGTATTCTGTAGTGTCAGTTCTGTAAGACCAAAGCCCTCGAATTCCTTGCTGAGACAACAGGTTTGCCAATTTAGTAAGGGATTGCTCGACCAGAAGAGTTGCTTTTCCCCAGATAAAATCTCGTCTTAGGCGATCAACACGTTTGATGAACCAGGAAGGAAGCTTGAAGCAAGCCATAAAGTAGACTGGGAATGAGGAGAGAATAGATTTAGTCAATTGGATGCGACCTGCTCTTGTAAGAAGTCTCCCCTTCCAAGATTGAAGCTTCCTATCTATTTTCTCTAGCAGAGGCATGAAGGAACTCTTATCCGGCGTTTTGTGGAGAGTTGCAAACCAAGGTAGGCAAGGGGCAAGTTGGAGATAGAGCAAAGGAAAGTTGAAGCCAAGCCGAGGAATGAGCATCAGATAAATTGATTGGGACCAGATTGCTTTTAGTGAAGTTTATTGAAAGGCCTGAGACCTCAGCAAAAATACATAACAAAAGCTTAAGGGAGGAAGCTGCCGATCCTTTTGTAGTAGAGAAGATCAAAGTGTCATCAGCGTATTGGAATAAAGCAAAAGGGAGGTAACTCGAGGTGAAAGAAAGTGGGGTATAGTGGTAGCCGCTACCTGAAGCATGCGTGTCAGAACGTCTGAAACCAGGAGGAAGAGAAAGGGGGACAAAGGATCACCTTGACGAAGTCCCCTCTTATGCTTAATTAAAGATCCTCTTCTGCCATTCAAAAGAACAGTGGAAGTTGCTGAAGTCAAGAGAGATTTAATCCAGGATTGAAAACGTGGAGGAAAACCTCTTTGTCGCAACACAGAAATAGGAAGTCCCAAGAAAATAGTTATGTTGTCATGCTACTTTCTGTTGTTTCACTGTAGTCTCTGAATCCTGATCTCTTCCTTGTCATAATTCATTGAAACTTATCCCAGTGCTACTTGCAACAATTTTTTTCCCCAAGTTAAGTACCCTTTTTATTACATGTCGTTATAACAAAAGGGACAAAGAGATCAATATGCGAGCTTAAAGAAGAAAAATCTTATTTATTCAAAATGTTATGAAACAGATTGATGGAACAAAATTAAACCTCTCTCAATATGCCGATAGCTAGCTAGCCTAATACCAACAAGTTAACTAAATATAAATAAAGGGAATTGATATAGATTTAATACGATACTCGTTCTTTTGTTTAAAATTACAGTTTTATATAGTAGTTATTAATTAATTACAATTACGACCAAGTCTGGCAATAGCTTGTAACTTTGTTAGTTAATTAAGTTGCTTGAACTGTTGAACAAGACAATAATAGTGATAATTGCAGAGTAATTGAAACATAACTTTCCTCTTGATGTGGTAATTGAATGAATCAATTATAACGGAAAAATATGTTGAGACTTGAGACAGGATATAGTTATGTTAACCTAACCTAGCTAACTTTAGCAAGTTACAAGAAACCAAAAGTAACCCTTAGTGCTTAGCTTATCATTTTGTGATTGGCTGAATAAAAGCACTAAGCGCAAATGGACTGTCCTTCTCATCGCCCAACAAGCATCCACTTTTTCTCCTTTTCTCTCCTCTGTTTTTGTCTGCTATTTTAAAGAACATGGTTATTTTGTTTTCCAAGCTACTTAAATGTAAGCATAAAGTCCCAATTCTTAATCATGTGTTTCTTGCAAGCTTTTTATTTACCATAAAGGAGTTGATTGGTTCTCTTTAAATTTTATTATTTGTAGCAAATACCAAGTTGGTGCGGACAAATAACATGTGTTTTATAGCTAAAAGCAATATTGAAAGCATTAATTTAGGTCAAGGAATATAAATTTAACTCTTTTGGGTCTTTGGGATTCTCTTTTACTTTTTAAGTTATGTTTGGCTGTCAGTTGAAGTACAGATTACAGAACATAAGTTTTCAAAAGCATGTTGCTTTCATTTTCAGTGTACAGTTTTTTCAATTGAAGTGAAAAAGAAAAATAAGCGTAGTATTTACAAATCTATCTTCTTTTTTTTTCCCAATTATCAAGGTATGGAGTTTAACAAGCTGCTCAAGCATACTTGTAAAATTAAAATCCTCTTTGCCAATTATTAACTGTCTGGAGTTTAACAAGTTGCTCAAGCATTCTTGCAAAAGCGAATCCACCACCACCACTCAAATGCGGGACCAGTTGACCAAGTCAACGAAGCAAATTAAGCACCTACAAAGCATGATTCATGGGGTCAAGAAGGGTCACTTTATTGGTATTTTTGTAATATAACACAACACAGATGGCATTTCAGACACCCTTTCTATTAAGTATCAAGCATCATTCCTCCACCATGCGTCCATGCCATAACATCTTCAAATTGATAAATACTTTCTCTCCTTTCTATTAAGCTTATATTCTGATTTTTGATACACACTTCTCCTTTCTTTCTCTCTGATTACACATAATATACCATGGGAAATTGCTTAGTTCCTCAAATTACAAGATCGGAAGCAATAAAAATCATGAAAATAGATGGTAAAATGCTCACTTATGCCTCACCTATAAAGGTATACCAAGTTCTTGAAGGGTTTCCGGGTCACATGATATCCGATCCGCTATCCATGCCTCAGCAACTAAGTCCGATGTCTGATATGCTATCAGGTCGTCAGTATTATATGCTTCCAGTAGAAAAGCAGATTGAGACGGGATTCGGGCATGACAGTGTTGTTAGAGTAAAGCTGGTTATATCGAAGAAGGAATTGAAAGAGATGCTAACGAAAGAGGAGCTGCTGTTGGAAGATATGATTTCTCTATTCCAAGCAAGTGATCAGAGGAAGGAAAGTGATGAAGAGAGGGTAAGAGGATGGAGGCCTTCTTTGGCGAGCATACCAGAAGGATGCTAGTCATAATTAAATTTAAAAGGTTTTTATTAGGTTAGAGATATCGATGTATTATAGAAGTTTAAAGGATTTGGGTGCCAAAACAACACCGTTTCTCTCTCTGGTTTTTTTCCCCTCTCTTCCTCTAGCCTTTGTGACGAGAAGACAAAGATGACTGTGAACCATTGAACAAAATTAAATATTAGCTTCTAAGTTGTAATTATTTCATGATCTTCTTTTCTTTTCTTTTTCAAGAACTCTATTATTCCTGTCAATAGCATATTCATATTATTACAGGACTAGTTCAGCCAGTGGCCCAGCATGCTACAAGCCTTCAACACAAAAAGGTCTAAAATTTTCCTCTGGCTCTCTCTATATGTCTGTTTGGAAAGGAAAATGCAAAAGTGTCATATCTAATAAATATTTCCAAACTATGCGTACAGTAGGGTATGTATATATATTTATCAAAGCCCCAAGTTTAACTTTGCAACTTACTCTATGTCAGCCATGTTTTTGTGTTTCTTAATTATGAAATTATGCATATGCTAGTTCAGATTCGTATATATATATATATATATATATATATAGAATGGCTATACTACTATTCATATGTAAATTGGCTTTGTAGGCTAGACTTTTGAACTGTTAGATTTACTCAAGATCCGTGCAAAGATCTCAGTTAAGGGCTTAGATAGAGGCGCTGAAACTCTCCTTCGCGTTAACATTTTCCGTTTCTCGCTCTGTTAAACTCTCCGTCTCTCTCGCATGATCTAAATTGCGCCCTCTCTCTCTCTCAACATATCGATCCTTACAAAAAAGAAAAACATCGGCTGATCCCAAAAAAGAAAATGTAAACCTGAGTCTCGCCTCTCTCTCTTCTCTCTCTTAGTCGCCTGATCCAAAATTTTCTGCTCGCACTTCTCGCCTGTCGCACCTCTTTAAAATTGAGGAGGGTTCAACTTTCGCTGCAGTCTCAACTCTCCATTGTGGGTATCGATCACACTTGCAGTCTATTAAAATTGAAGTTTCTGTCTGTATGAAATATGAAATTAGTCCTTCTCTCTATCACTTAATATAGATATCATCACCAGACTGTAAATTGTTATGTATGCTATTTCAAAAAAATAAAATAAAATAAAAATGTCCGTACAATCACCAGCATTATTTTTTGCTGTGACTGTAAATACTCATATTAAATAAATTTCTCTCTGTCGCCTTAATTCAGTGTAAGAATATGCAACAAAGATTGTTGTATTTTTTTGTAAGAATATAATTGTTACCTTAATTCAGTGCTTTTAAAACATACATGAGATTTAGCTTACATGAGACATAATTGACAGTAGACAATGCGCTAGCTTACATGAGATATAAATGAGACATTTAAAAATGCTGCTTCATGCTTGCTCTTAGCTTATGTTGTTAGCTTGACAGGTACAAGCATGCTAGCTTAATAGTATGACAGGTACATGACGTTGTTAGCTCGACAGGTACATGACGTTGTTAGCTCGACAGGTACAAGCATCCACTAAGAAATAAATATAGATGGTACCAGCTACTACATGGTACTGAAATACAAGCATACATATTGATATATAGATGGTACCAGCATACATATTGATATATAGATGGTACCAGCATACATATTGGTACAAGCATGCACTAAGAAATAAATATAGATGGTACCAGCTATTACATATTGATATCCATGGTACATGGTACCGGCTACTTCAAGCATACAAGCATACATACATGAGCATCCAAGCATACAAGCATAAGATATAATAGCTACTGAAATAGGTTAGATAGATGTAATTTTGACCTTATTAAAGAAGATTAGATAGATGTTTTGGTTTGCATTTGTTTCAGTCTGATAGGCTACTTGCATGGTCAATTGCCATTAAGAATTTTTTTTACCAGAATATGCATCTTGCTATAGCTATTTATTTCAAATCGAAGTATGAAGACAACATTATGTACCTATTTTTTAGCTGCCATAATACAAGCCAACATGAAGACAAACATTATGAAGACAATTAAGAAGACAGTACCAGCTACTAAAACACTAAACCAAGCATTCATAGTACAAACCAACATTAAGACAACATTATGAAAACAGTATCAGCTACTAAAACACTAAAACAACATTAAGACAACACTACACCAGCTACTGACTATCTTACATGATCAAATTACAAACACAATTTATGAAGCAAACTATAATTAAAACTCAAATTATAGATCTTATATTTTTCAACATCATGAGGACTTCAAGAGGACTATCTTTCCAGCATAAAGGGTTTCCTCGTTGATTCCAAGAGTTATGACTTTGAGTGCTCATTCTAGTTCCTGGAAAATATAATGTGATTACATTCAATCAAACTATACAATTAAGTACAGAATTAAATACACTCAGTCAAACTTTCAGTTGTTTCAATCTCAGATTTTTACAAGGAAGCATGCAACGGCAGATTCAGTTCAGATTTTAACCTTAAATACATTCAATCAAATTAACTCCAGGCTATGAAATTAACTCAAATTAAACTGTCCAAGCTATGACATTAATTGAAATTAACTCCAGACCATAAGAACTGCATGTCTCAAATTAAGGTTGGTGATATGTATTTTCAGTAGATTGTTAATGAGACCATTATTTATCTCTTAGAGGACTTTATTCCAGGAGTACGGGAAGGCTCTTTAGATCAGATATGCAATAACTTTGTTTAAGGGCTGATGTTGCCAGTGAGTCAGTGATAACAATGCTGTAAAATTATATTCACGGTGCAAATCAACTTCTTTCAGTCAAATTAACTCCAAACCATAACTGAAAATTAACTCAAATTACTAGAAAAAAAAAGACCTGACAGAATTTCAACGAGAGAGTAAGATAGAGCTGAAAGAATCTAAAATTTCAAAGAATCTGCCAACCTTCAATTGTTCACTGAAAGAAGAGAAAGACAAAGCCAGAGGTTACCTTCGATGTGTACTCTCTGGTGGAGAGAGTCAGAGAGAGAGGCATAGGAGACTGATCTAAGGAGAGGCTGATCGACTTTACTCTGAGAGGTTCTGAGCACGTTACAACGAGATGGATAGCGCCTATATCAGAGCCGTTTTTTCATATATCCGCACGGATCTTGAAACAATCAAACGGTCCAAAAAACTAGCCTACAAGAGCTGTTTACATATGAATAGTACTATAGCCATTCTCTCTCTCTCTCTCTCTCTCTCTCTCTATATATATATATATATATATATATATATATATATATATATATATATATATATATATATATATATATATATAGAGTTTTGCTATGGTGAGTTGCAACTCACCAAAGCGTCCGTGAGTCGCGCTCAAAATTCCGAAATTAAGTTCAAAATGACCGATCCAAACCGTCTAATACGATCTCCCTATTGAATTCTCCGTGCATACCAAATTTTACATTTTTTCAAAATTTTTAAGTATTTATTTCGAATTTTTAAAAACTGCTGTTTTTGAACGGTTCAGAACTAATTAGATTAATGATTTTCCAAAAATTTCAAAAAAATACTTAAAAATTTTGAAAAAATATAAAATTTGGTCTGCATGGAGATTTCAATAGGAAGATTGTATTAGATGGTTTGGATCGGTCGTTTTGAACTTAATTTCGGAATTTTGAGCGCGACTCACGGACGCTTTGGTGAGTTGCAACTCACCATAGCAAAACTCTATATATATATATATATATCTTTCATTCAAAACCTGATTGCGTGAGATGTGTTTTGACTAGCATGATGCAAATTGCTGTTTATTATATTTATTTCTGACAAAGAAGGGAGCTAAAATTTAATTGCTTCCTAAAAACTCTTAATTTAGCCTTTACGGAAAAGATAAATTAAACTTGGGCAATGTGATCATGTATTGGTGTAAGATACGTTATACAAAAAAGTTTCTGTGAAAATGATTAACTTTAAAGAAATTTCGCATAGACAAACAGTCAAACGTTATTATATTGATCTTATTTTAACAAACTTTTGCTATATTCTGTCTTTCGTTTATTTTCATTAATTGTATCATTTAGAGAAATGGCATTCCCAATAATAATATTAATATGTAACAAAGACTTATTTTAATTTAAGTGAACTTTATTACTATTTCGGATGGCATATAATTAAGTGACCTTATGCATATATAGAGTCTGTTTTTCCTGAAGTAAATATCCACAATTTGGTGTGAAAATCGCGTATATTATAAAATGGTCATCAATCTAGAGACGAGATCAATAGAACCGATAGCGATATAATTAATCACATTCTTATCAATATATACACAAATAGAGACTGGTCAATTGATTAGACAATTTATAGACACTGATACTAAAAGAAAAATGTTCTCAACCGACTTAGATGATCTCTGGGGTTTATCGTTCCATCATCGCGTGCTTTCTCTCTTTCTAGTTTTGGAATACTTTTCTAGCGCGTCTTCATCATTTCTGTTTTTGTCGCTTATCCCTATCATCTAGCACAACATACACCCGGCCCTATCATCCAGAGTGTACGTATCCTTCTTCGGAAAAGTGGTATTATTTTCTGAAATAATTAAGATATGTATAAGGACAACTAGTATCATAATTTAGGACAATTAGTATTATTTTATGGAACATTTATGATATATATATATGAAGATAGTTAGTATCATAATCTATTACAAGTAGTTTTGTTTTATAGAACAATTAAGTTATATATGATGACAGTTAGTAATAAAATATACGACAATTAGTATTATTGTCTAGGACAATTAGTATTATAATCTAGGATAATTAGTATTATTTTATATGACAGTTAAGATATGTATGGAGACGTTTAATTAGTATCAAAATCTAGGACACTTAGTATTATTTTCTAGGACATGGGGACTAGCATCAGGTAGGGGGTGGGGAGCCACGTGGTGGGGGGAGGGGAGGACAGCAGGGGAGGGGTAGATGGGCAGTGGATGATATAGGGGATGAAAATCAGAGACAAAAATGAAAATGAATGATAAGAACGCTGGCCAAGTTTTTTAAAATGAAATAAAAAAATGCATAATGATGGGGCCGGATGGTCCTGAGTAGGGCTGTATACGAGCCGAGTTCGAGCGAGTTGAGCATAACTCGAACTCGAACTCGAACTCGTTACAACTCGAGTCAACTCGTGACTCGTTCGGGAGGTAGTTCCGAGCTAACCGAGCCAACTCGAACTCGCCATTTTGTAACTCGAGTCAACTCGTGACTCGGTATTCAACTCGTGAATATAGTGAATAGATGCAATAATTATTTATGAGTATTACAATAATATAAAAAAATAAATTTTATTATCAATTTTATTCTTTTCCATTGATTTGAAGCAAAATATGTCTTGAAACTCAAGATTAATACTCATAGATCATGGTGATGATCTCTAAAAAATTAAAATTTATTACGTCACGAGTCAGCTCATGAGTCAACGAGCCACTACGCGAAATTTTGGTTTCTATAACGGTTAATAAAAGACTTCTGTAACGGTACACGAAACGTTACTGTAGCCCCCCGTTACAGAATGTCTAATAACCGTTACAGATCTATAACGGTTATTAGACAACAACCGTTACAGTAGCCCCCTCTTCTGTAACGGTTATTATCTAATAACCGTTATGGTATACGCAAGGGAAAATCTGGTACTGTTTTTTGTAGAACATGTGTAACGGTTATAAGATAATAACCGTTACAGAATCCAGTCTTCTGTAACGGTTATTATCTAATAACCGTTATGGTATTGTGGACGGAACAGGTGTGGTGTTTGGAGAACTTCGGTAACGGTTATTAGGTAATAATCGTTGCAGATAATATTTATAATTAAAAAAAATGAATTTATAATATTCTGTAACGGTTATTATCTAATAACCGTTACAAAAGTCTTAATTTTTTTTTGTGTTTTGCCTGTTTGATTGGCTAGCCCCAATTTGCTAGCCGAATTGGTACCAAATTGGTACCCAATTTACATTAACAAATGCAGCATATATATATATCACAAAGCACACATATATCAAACATATATAATCATGCATATCACACAATTAACAATAAACAAAGTATTTACATATATCACAAGTATAATCAAACATGGAAAGTCATCAAATAACACATTTTAATCAAAATAATACCCCTTGCATGAAGTCCATAACTTCTGTCACGACACCATCAATCATTTCTTTGTTGTATGGTACTCCAACCGGCTCGATCATCTGCATATTATGATAAACAAGTCAAAAATATTATTAGTTAGATCATGAAATTCTAAAATCTAATTGTTTGATCAAATGTTATTAGTTAAAAGAATAAGTTACTTACATGAGGTATTTCCTGAATTGCTATCCAATAAGATAATACGTTTTTCATGGCGAGCATTGTGAAATATCCACATTCTGTGCTGCCCTTTTGTATCGGACACTAATTAAAGATCCAACAAGAAAGATAGTTAAGATTTTGCACAGTTTCAGAAACCCTAGGCAGCTAATATATTTTTTAAGTCTCGTACCTGAATTTTATACCAATCAAATGTTGTTCGGGTCCTTGCGTTATATTTTCCATTTTCCATAAGGTATCGCTTGTATATCCTGCATACAATATCATTAATAGCTTAATAGAACCGTACGTAGTCCTTATCTCAATATCAGAATCTCATTTAGAAACGAAAACTTACTGGGTTATGAATCCCTTAATCAATATCTTTGGATTCTTGCGCTCGATAGAATCTGCTATTTGAACGGTGCGCTTCTCGACATTAATAACAAGAAGGACCCAATGAAAGCTGCAAGAATAGAGATTATTGTTTTCATGAAAATGAACCACATATGTAAACGAGATAATTGATATTTTATTAGTTATAATTGTCCTTACTCTTGTAAATAAGGCAGAATCATATAATTGGATGAATATTGCGCGAATGACTTCATCAAGTAGTCCGCAGCTTAGTTTTGTTCTTGTTTGATTTTAGGAGCAGTCAACATCTCTGGATCTAATACGGTGATGTTTTCTCCCTCTGAAAGTTCATTCATCCAAAACCTACACTCACGGATATTAATTCATACATTTTTCACCTCCAATTGAATACGGTACTTTAAAAAAATATTTTAAAGGTTGAAAATTCATACCAAGAGTACAACTTGATGATCGACACGTTTAGAGATTCTCTTCTAAAGCATTGGAGGATGTCGCACAATTCAACGTTGAACTTAACCTCGCCGCTGTGTGTACCCCAAACATCACATTTATGCAACTCAAAATTTTTCTCAAGCTCTGGTTGGAGCATCAATAGTTCATACAATTCTCGTTCGGATGGGGTAAGCTTTTCAATCATATCCTGCTCAAGTAGCGGATCGCGAGCAACAATCGATCCTGAAATAAAAAGAGAAACAAAAGAATAGATTATTCGACGTTGAGCAACAATCTACTCTGAAACAATCAATTGAACTAATTAGGTTTTGGATGAACCTGCACTTGGAACCTTTGGACTCTCGATCACCTTTTTCGCCACCGCCTTGCTCGCATCTGGCTTCTTTTTTATCAAACTCTGCATTCAATGTCATCACATAATTAATTAGTGAGTTCTAATAGAGATGGATGAAATAAATTATCATAATTAAATAAAACGATACCTTGTGGCCTATCTCCACCAAAAATGACGGCCATGGGAATCGCCCTCCTATATTATTTCCTAGTAGCTCATCTGACCTACCAGGGACTTGCCACTGACGAAAATCATCGCCTACTCGGAGAAGATGGATATAGAGTTGTTGATCAGTTAGTGGCACGTCGTGTACGATCTGACCAACAACACTCAGAATAATATTTCCCTCGGCCACCTTAATCTTCTGGTTAAGGTGATCAAGGGAAAAGAGATCGCACGGCGTTTCTTCCTGAAATTCAGTTCGATCAGAAACCCTAATGCTAAGCCAAACATAAATCTAAATAGAAAAGAGAAAAGTGATCAATATGAACCTGAACCACGCTTTTCGGATCCGGAGGCATATAGCTTGAGGCAACCGTTCGAAATAACTGCTCGTTTGGCATTCCTGAGTCTACCTCAGCTTCAACGAATGGCTGGTACGGCGTCACAAATTGCTGCGGTGCTTGAAACTGCAATCCGCTACTGGCCAACCATTGTTTCACCTCCTGAAAATTATCAAGCAACCGGATGATGAATAATAGTTTTCATTCATTTTGATTACATTTTGACTGTAAAAAAGGATTACCTGAAAAGCTTCTTGTCTCGCCGCATTCATTATCTCCTCGGAGTGAATCAAGTCCCTTTTGGTTTTCTCAGCGGCTTCAGCTGCGACCCTGCTCATCAATTCTTCAATCTGGTCTGGTGCCATCCATCCTTCATGCGCATCCTTTCTAGGCTTTCTTTTATACACATCTTCCTTCTTGGTCCATAAAGGATATCCTCTGATTTTTTCTGGATGTTCCGGCCTATCAACCGCCCGATTTAAGATTTCTTGTTCCTAAGACAGGGGATATGCCTGAATACGCCAACACACGATTGCTCGTGCGTACGTATCCGTGGGAACACAAGGGAAATGCCGCCGAATTTTTCTCAGACAACACATTGCATCTAACGTACAACTCGCTGTCCTAAATGAGACAGATCGTATCCAAAGAGCAGTACTCCCGACCGGGAGAACTATCCGAGATTAATCCCTAATGGATTAATCTCGGACGGGCAATGACCTAAATTCAGTTGAGTTCCGGTATTTGGTTCCTATATGACAATACGAAATTCATGCCTATATATATATATATATGCAAATTATTAACGAAATGCAAATAATTTAAAAAAAGAGAAGTTCATGAAAATATACTTTCAATTGTGTGCCTTCCGATCCGTTGAATCGTGCGACTTATCCGGCCGATGTAAGATCTTCTCCTATTCAATGATATCTTAAAATATATAAAAAAACAAAAATAACCATAAATTAATGAAAAAATCGAAATAAATAAGAAAAAAATGTAAAAAAAAAATTACGGTTCAAATTTAATTTTTTTTACCTTAAATCTGCTCTCCTTCTTATTCTCTTTCTAATTATTATTTTTTCAGAATTTTTAGAAATTTTTGGCTATTTTTTTGGAGTGAAGCCACCACCACAAATTCGCAATAAATGAGAAGATCAGAAAAGAGTTAAGTGATGCGGCGCTAGCTGTGAGTTTGTTGGGATGGGGAGGAAGACCTAAATACAGAACTATTCTGTAACGGTTATTAAAAAATAACCGTTACAGAATCATAAAAAAATATAAAAAAAAGCCGTTACAGAATCATAAAAAAATTAATAAATTTCGTCCCATATCAGTAACGGTTATTAGAAAATAAGTGTTACAGAATCATTAAAAAATAAAAAAAAAACGTTAACCTACTGAAGATTTGAATTTAATCTTTTACAGAATTATTTTCTAATAACCGTTACAGAAGATGGTTGATTTTAATATATTTCTTTTTTCTTTTCAGTAACGGTTGTTGGATAATAACCGTTACAGAATATAAGAAATCTGTAACGGTTATTGTCAAAAAACCGTTACAGAAGGTTGATGCATTTTTTTCCCAGACCATGACGGAAATGTTATTACGGTTGTTTCATAATAACCGTTACAGATTTGTGACGCCAATTTTCCCGCCTAATGCTTCACTATTCTGTAACGGTTTTTTCAAAAACCGTTACAGAAGTGCCGTTACAAAAGGTCCTTTTTCCCGTAGTGAGTTATGCCAACTCGAGTTCTTTTAGCTCGAGTTATAATCGAGCTTTTCACGAGTCGAGTTCGAGTAACTCACGAGTTACGAGCTTTTTGCTCACCCCTAGTCTGAGGAGGAGATAATCATAGGGGCTGTTTGGATTCCACCGAAATTTGGAGAATTTCATATTTCTAGACATAAATGCGTCAGTATTCCGATTTATTTGGGTAGGGCCTTTTCAGCTTTTAGCCGGGCTCGATTTCAAGTTTGAAGTCGGTATAGCGACGCATTTGTTTCTATCCATTTCAAATACATTTATACGGCCATTCATTTCTGCCCGGTACCAATTTGGTACCACCACTATTGAACGGCCATTCATCGCTGTCCGGTAATTTGGTACCACCACTATTGAACGGCCATTCATCGCTGTCCGGTACCAATTTGGTACCACCACTATTGTATTCTATATATAGTAGCCCAGTACTATACCAAAACTAGAACATAAAATAAAATGACAATCACACAAACATGATTACTAATTCAAAACAAACATGACACACAAATTGTAAATTTCAATGAACTCATTAAATAACATTCTTACCAGAATTCAAATTAAAATGACATTCAAGCAAAATTCAAAGTAAAATAGCATATGTTTTGTAAATCTGTCTAAACAAAAAACTTTAGAACCTACAAACACAAGTTTAGCTAAAGTTTTCATAACCATTGACATATCCATGGTCGCCTTGCTCCTGCGATCCAAGTATGGCAGTGAATCCTCCCATAGCATTTGAAGTGTTTGCCGATGGTACACCTAGGTACTCTTCATTTATGGGCTCTTTTGAAGTGTTGCTGCAGACAAGTGGAGGTGCATAATTCCTATATTGCTGAAATATCAAGATTGAGAACGAGTTAGCAATAACTAACAAAACCTACCCTATATTGGCAATTACTATATACTGCATTTACTGGGGGAACCTATTTGTGCAAAACTTCTATGTTGCTGAAATATCAAAATTAAATTAACAATCACTAACAAAACCTAATCTATATTGGCAAGTTTTATGTACTGCATTTACTAGAATATCAGCTACATTAACATTCCACTAGACAAAACATACAAACATGTACAACAAAAGCAAGTTAGTAAGGTACCATATTCTGTGAGAAAAAACACTTTGGCAGTACCAATATTTTTAAGAGAAAGAAACAATGCCTAACATACAATCATGTAGATCAGATAACACACTTTGGCAGTATCAATGTTTTCACTTATGAAGTAAGAATTTATGAAAAAATAAGTAAATGTAGAAAAATAAATATAGTAACAATATTTCAACATTAGCTAAAACTAATACTTTAATAAAGAAAATAATTTCATGAGAAGAGATACCTTTCCCATGCACTTCTCTAGATGAGGCACAAACAAGGCAGCAGCTTGCTTTGATACTTTATGCCACCAAATACAATTCAAGTCACCTTCAATCAGATAAAAATTTGTTGAATTCATGTATCTAAAACAGATGAAAAAAAGAAAACATGGAGTTTAAACAAAAGTATTATTTACAAAAGGAATTAAAAGTTTATTTTGAGAAAAAGAAGTATCGATGAGCTATGGATTAAAAACATATACGAACCAAGATCTCTTCAAATCAATCAGGTTGGGCAATTCAATCGAGTCCAATTTCCTATAGAACGCCAAAAAGATATATAAAGTATGGAAGGCTTCACTTGTCTATGCAAGAAATCTAGGCACATCAATATCAATTAAATGTGCAGCAAATTAAAGTATGCTAAAAGGGCTTAAATTTAATAAAATATTTTTGCAAGGACACAAGTATTAGTTAACATATATCATTATTTTTTAATCAAGTGAAGCTCTCTTCCAAGTATTCCAGGACTGTTTAGAGGAAAACACAACCTTTTTCTCTAAAATATTTGCAAACAAATAACCAGTTAAACATAGAAAAACTATTAATTAGTTAAATGTAGAAAAGGCCAAAACTTCTTGTGTCTTATGGAAGAACAATATTCTAATTTACTATTTTTTTAATTAAGTAAAATAAAAAATACAAAAATTTCATAAGAGTAAGACTCCTATGAATATGATCCAAAATCTTGATTATTACATCTACATTTTTAATATTGTTTCAATTAATTATTATTTTTGTTGATGATACAAAACAAGCGTCTTTGCAAAATTTGGCAAGTACATAGTGATTTTCATACCTAATGCTAAGTAGTGGAATATAATTCCATGCACCAAATCATCAAATTACTTACTTACACACTTTTTGGCACAAGAACGATGCTCTTTATGAGGATAAAGCTGTCTAAAGCTTGTAGAAGTAATTAGAATCAGGCTTATGGTACATCTAAAAATATACCAGTATCTAATTTATATACAGTAGGTACCACTACTGAGATCAGCCTGCAAAAGTAACCCCAAAAGATTAAACAAACATATACAACATTTCAGATTAAAGTAAAAAAAATGGTATCTAAATGAAAATTAAATATACAAATGTCAAAAAATATCATCAAAGTATATGTGCCTAATGCATCTACTCGTAAAATATAATGATGAAATTTAAAGACAACTTATCTCAATTTGGCCAGAATAAGTCATATGTTAGCAATTCCATAATTTTGAAGTTAAACTATTAAACTTAAAACAGAGGTCGTTGCTTACAATAAAAAATGAAGTAACAGTTTAATTGCCTTGATTTATTCACTCCCTTTTCATTTATTTATCCAAAAAACCCTTTGTTTATTTCTTATTATTTTTCAAAATAATTTAATTATCAAATTTGATCTCAAGAAATATCAGAAACTAACCAGCTGAGATATGAAATCATTTTGATACTTGACTTTAGATTCTATCTCAAGAGCAACCTGCAATTGACACAGAAGTGTCGGCAAAAATAAAGAAAAAAGCCTTACACAATGTTTAAGGAGTACAAAACGAAACTAACCCCTTTTGAGTTTAGGGAGCTGGCCTCTCGGGTCATAAATCTACTCATCTAGATCAACATGCATCGCATCGATTTGCACCTGGACCTCGTTGGAATTCGGCTCCAACCTGACCATTAGCGCATCCCTATTGTCCAAACAAAAGTTTTGGAAAAATTAGATGCAGAGGGAATAAGATCGCAATTTCAACAACAAATTGGATTCTACGAGATCCAACCTGAATCGTATGCCTTCTGCGAGGAGGTGATAGAGAGCACGACAGTTCAGTGCGTGAAGCAGAAAATCAGAAGTTGTTCCTTTTCTTAGGCTAATATAAAAGATTCAGCAATTTTTCTACTTCCCATCTACCCAAGCAGTATAGCCTAGAACTAAATACCCAGAATCCTCACAGAATCAATTTCATGTTTATCAAGGATAAAATTCTAGGTCGAAATTTCACTTATTTGTATTATCATTTTACCAAATCAGAAATTCCAACATAGGGTATAAGATCAACAGACCAATAGCAAGCCAAAAGGCCCTTTTTCTGTCAACGAAAACAAATTCTAGAAATTTTACATCAATAATCTAAACTTATACACATAAAACTTGAATTATAGGATCCTAAACAGTTAAAACAACAAATTAAGCACCAATTCCAAGCTTGGGAGGTACAAAACTAAAGACATAACAAGGGTCCAAGCAAGAGACTAACCAAAGTTTGAGCCGAAGGAGTGAAAAACTTTTAATTTATACTCTCTGATTTCAGTTAAAAACTTCTAATTTATACTCTCTGATCTCCTCCTATTATCCATTATAACACTTTCTGATTTTATTTGTAAATCAACTAAAAATAAAAATGTCGATCGAAACTTACCGGGGAGGTATCATCCTTATCCACAATAGACAAATCCAACAAAGTAGAATCTGTCGAAGTCGACAAATCAGGGACCAGATCAGTCGACAGATCGGGGATTGGAACGATAGAGGTGAAACGCGAAGTCGTGGCCGTGGAGATGAAGGTGGAGTTGGTTCTCCGGACGTAGATTCATGGCTCTGCTTCCACCGCCGTTGTCGAAGCCAGAGCAGGGAGAGGAGAGGTCTGGATCGACATTAGTGCGCTCGTGCGCCGTCGGGAGTTCGAAACCGAAGGTGGTCTCTCTAAAACAAAGAGTAAACCCTAGGCACAAATGAAAAGGAGGCGGCAATAAAAGCCTGACAGCCGAAAATATTTCTTAATTTTACTAATTTTTTTGAAAAAGGAGGCGCGTATACTAAATATTTCATAGAACAAAAAAAATAATTTTATAAGTTGGACTTGGAATAGTGGAGGATTGGTTTTTTTTTGTAATTTTATAAAATTGCAGTTATATGATAACACTTTCTACAATATATTTGGGGCAATTATGTGCGCCAAAATATTCTAAAGTTTGTTAATTTTTAGAATTCCTACCTAAGAAACGATAACTATATTTCTGCATATTATTTTATTAAATAATTAATATAAGTAATACTTTGAGTGCCTTAACACATTCACATTTGATATATTAATAAATAAATTTATCAAATCGACCAAATATGTCTTATAGATATGCGCAATGTAAGTAATTTAATCTATTGAACTGTATTAATAAAATTTTGGTAATCATTTATACTATCTTTTAATTAATAAAATGTGGACCCATCTCACATTTGATATATAATATATTACTTGGTAATAAATCACATTTTTTCTTCTTTCGCAATGAATCTTATTAAGATAAAACTTATAAAAAAATAGAAATAAAGTTTTTTAAAAGCTTTATTAGACATTATTTAAGAAACAATATGTACATTATTTCATTGATCTAATAATTAATACCTTTGATCACGTGTGTGTCTCATATAAATAAATGAAATTAAGCAAGAGAAGTTTAGTCCAATCAACACCACGTGCAAATTTAACTTTAAAATTAATTCAGTCATTGATACTAAATTCAGCGGCAAAATTTCCCTGTCATCGCTAAATATAAATTGAACATATAGATGCGTAATCAGAATGCGTGAGATAGATGCGAACTCATCTCCCCAAAATTTTCCTCAGATTTTCACTTAGCGCCAAATCTCATTTCTGCCTCCCTCCAAAAATTTTCAAAATTTTCCGATAAGTTTTTCATTTCCGCCTCAAAAACTTTTGCTAGATTTTTCATTTTGGCGCAATTCTAAAATTTATCTCCCTCCAGAAAAATTGTCGTTGGTTCTAAACTTTACATATTAGCAAAATTCTTTAATATTAGAAATTTTAAGGTATTCTTTAGGCTATAATTTTTATATTTAGAATTTCTAAATTTTATTGTATTTATTTTTAATTAATTTCTCTTTAATATTTAGAGACCCATAGTGTTTTATTATAATTTTTTGTTGATATTTTTAATATGGACTATTAGAGACTCATAATTTCACTCGATTTGTTTATAAAAAATAAAATTTTTTATATTCTAATCCAATATATATTGAAATCTCATAAGAAATCAAATATTTTTTTAAAAAAAAATTTACTGTTTTTTTTACAAATTGAATTTTTTATTTTTTTTCAAAAAATATAACATTTGGTTTGTAATAAGCTTTCAATATGTAGATTGGGTTGGTTTAATTAGATTTGACAATTTGTAAAACGATTGACGGATAATGATCGCAATGTACAAAAGTTAGATTCAAGTTATAAACTTTTGCTTCTCATCTTGATTTTAAATAACTAGAACAAAAATAGAGCAACTCGAAAATCATATAATCACAGACTAATTAATGGTATTAGAATATCTTTTATATTGTACGTATAGATATTGGATATTAATTTATCAAATCCGTCATTTATATCTTTAAAATAAACGATATATGTATTAATGGTATTAAAGATTTGATTAGTGAAACAATGAAAATATCATAAAATCAATTAATTAATTTTAATATGTAAATATTTCATAGTAGATTATTGTATCTGCATAATTAAATCTGATTTTCAAATATACATATTGTATTGATTGTTTGATTGAATTCATGATTATTCATTGGTGTGTAAGATTTTTCATATGATAGATGCATAAGACTTATTATGATTGGTCGTCGTTAGGATATTATAAACTTGTCGTATCGTGTCGTGTAGTGTCAATGTATCATGCTATGTCGTATCAAATACCAAGAATTATAAGTTAGATGCAAGTAATATTATTGACCATGTGGCGAATATTTCTTACTATTACCAATTATATTACCAATTATGTCGTGTAGTGTTTAAGTATGGTTTAGTTCTAACTTTAGTTTAACCAGAATCTTTGGTTTACCCTGTTATTGCACTGAGTATTCGCGTACTCAGCCCACATGTTATTTGTGGAGCAGGTTCAGGTTTGATAGATTGTGAAGACGGTGTTTTATCTGAAGATCAAACTCAGCTGGACTAGTCACTTACCTCTTTTTGTAGTTTGTTTACATCTCTGGCTGAACAATTTTGATCTGTAAATTTGTGTAAATATTCTTTCAGCCATGTTTTGTATGAACAAACCAACTTATCTTTTTGGTTATGTGACATCTATTTTTGTGATTGCTTGTGATGATATAACCGTACTTAGCCTTTTGTGTGCATAACTAATGTGTACACGTGGCGGGGGTTGTCCTCCCTGGAACGGATTTGGTTCGGGGTGTGACATTAAACGTGTCAAGCTATTTATAATTTATTTATTTTTTTTACTAAGGATATAATAAAAATTATTTTTGAAAAAAATATATAATAATTTTTTAATTTGGATGTTAAAATTAAGATATTTATGTTTTATGTTTTTAATTAAAATATTAATGGTAATTCGTGAGAATATGGTACATCTAACTTTGTGAAGAGTTTGGATTGTTTATAATAAATTAGGCATATGAAATTCCAGGAATTTGTAATTCCCTCTTATTCCAACTCCATCCA
>JAMFTS010005709.1:0-26127 GCA_028095005.1 Rhynchospora pubera
GTAGCTGTTGAAAATGGAAACTTTCATATTGTCAGTGACATTACACTGCGATTAACTTTCTCAATTTATAGAATACAAGAACATAGAGTAGAGATATCATGAATATTATTAAAATCAATTTCTTAACACTAATGAAAGTGAACCAGCTACCTTGACAGCCCAAATAATTCACAGCACAATAGCAGAAGTTGATAAATTCATGTATGAAAGACTGGATTGACATTTTCATTGGATTTAAAAAATAAAAAATTGACACACAAGTGCATCGATTAGGTAAGCTACTTGTATGGAGTTAACATGGTAATTTTGTAGAGTAGGTGTTACATAATAATTAAAAACTTCTAAGAGAACTAATCGCATGCAACTTCCTAGTAAATGTTACTTTAACTAGAAACCAGGCACTCCTGTAATTTTTTTTTTCTCCCAGCCTTCCTGAATTATAACTTTTTATCTCACAGTTTAAAGAAAATAGAAGAAGAAAGAACAAATTACCATCTAAAGCAGTGTCTTGAGCTCTACAAACAAGTGATCCACGCCTCGGAGAATCTACTCTTGACAACACTCATCGACAATCCAGCCTTTCTCTGATTTCTATACAAGCTTGATCCACTGAAACCCGATGAGAGAGAAACACCATTTCTACCTCCGTGAAGAGAGCACACGGTAGCAGAAGCTGGTTTCCCAGCGCTGGCGCGAGGCTGTGGCGCCACTAGGGTTCTTACAAGCGTGGAGGAAGCCATGAGAGAGAGAGAGAGAGAGAGAGCGGATTTATTGTCGACGGCTATAGGTGCGGTCTCACGAAGAGGAAAGGAAATTATTAGCTTTATCCCATAATAATAATAAAAAAAAGAGAGCGAAAAAGAGATTCGGATATTGAATTATTGATCGATGGATGCTGATTGGACCAAAAAGCGCAACAAATACTGACATGGCAACTGAGATGCGCGTAATAATCGCGTAAATATTCTCGGTGCGAACTGCGAAATTATAATTCAGGCCTTACGATTCCCTTATGACACAGCCCATATACGGCCCGCTCAAGGCCCATATATCCTCTTTTCTTTTCTTCTCCATCTTTCTTCAGTCACAGCGCAAGCCGCAGCGACTGGAGGCACGAAACACGAACAACGAACGAACATTTCTTCTTACTTCTGAGCTCTGACAGAAACAGAGTGAGAAAGGAGAGGAGATGGCTGAGGTGGCGAGCGCGGCGGTGCACGAGGTGCTGGGACAGAGGCTTGTCGATGTCGACGATCCATCGTCGACTACTTCGTCAATGTTCTCGCCGACGAAGACTTCGACTTCGGCGTCGACGGCGATGGCGTCTTCGAGGCCATCGGCGATCTTCTTCTCGACTCCGGCTGTGTCTCTGACTCCTCCGAATGTCGCTCTGTAATCAATTTTATTTTTGCTTTCGTTTAGCTTTTCATCTCAACATACGTAGAAGAATTACGAATCTTCTCAACTTTTTAGAACACCCTTATATGGTGTATTTATAATATGGAATGCCAGAATTGGAGAGAATTTGAATGAACTGCTGTGATGTTTTTGTTTTTTAAATCATACTGTTTTGACTGTTTGCTATGTTTTGGAGTTCAGATTTGTGCCAAGCTTTCAGAGAAGTTTGGGAAGCATGGCTTAGTGAAGCCAAAGCAAGCAGTCCGAAGCCTGGCCACCACCTTTAAGGATGTATGATGGGATGGATGAAGAGGAAGCTCCTAAAAAGAAAGAAGAAGTATTTGAAGGCCCCTTGCTCTCTGAAAGGATCGTCAGAAGATTGAGAGGAGAAAAAGGAAAGAAGAAAGGCAGAGAGAGGTAACATCATCTCCCTCTTTTATACTTTTGCATTTGCTGCATGTCTTGATGTCAAAATGTAAATATTAAACTGATACAGTGTGCTTGTACAGAAAACCATATTTTGATATCTGTGAGAAACATCAACTTTTTGTTATCTATGCAACTAAGAACATGTGTTAGTTATCTGCAAACATGCATTATTGGTTGTAGCTCTTTGTCATATTAACAAAATTTATCAATGGCTCACTTCCTGAACAGGCTTTTGTTTATTTTTTTATAGAAGATCTAATATTCTTAGCTTGATTGCTTTGTAAAGTAAACAAAAGGGGAAAAAAAAATATACCCATTAGAGGTATGGATTAAGTTTTTAGGCCTTAATGACTTATTATTTTCACTATCACCCAATCTTTTGATTGAATATTATTTGCTGAACAATTTCAAACAATATCTGATATTTGCTGCCAATAGAATGAATAGTGGATGTTATTTACCAATGCCTAAACTAGCATCAGTGTGCTTCTACTAGATCCTAAATTACTGTACTCTCCACCTCCCAGTTTGACTTATTTGGTGATCTCTTTCTTCTCTCTTTTATTAGGCTGAATATCAAATGCACAGAGCAGAGATGGAAGCTCTAAGGGCAGGAATGCCAGCTGTTTTTGTAAATCATGATGGAGGTGGGGGTGGCCCAGCTATACGGGACATACACATGGAGAATTTTTCTGTTACAGTGGGTGGCCGTGATCTGATTTCAGATGCTAGCATCACCCTTTCCTATGGAAGGCATTATGGTGAGATATTATCTGTATTATCAGTCAAAAACTTTCTGCCTGTACCTCTGGTACTTAATTTTGATGGCACAGTGCAGGAAAATCTTTGTGTTTGAGCAAACAAAAAAAATAAATAAAATCTTCGATTAACAGATGTGATTTCAAATTGGAGAATTTTTGCAAATCTAAAGGCCAGATTTTGTAATTTGGCTGTAATTCAAACTATGACCATTGGCATGTTTCAGAATTCTAGCCAGACTTTCAAGTTTTGACCATGGGCAGCCTGGTTAGAATTGGGAACTCCAATATTTCTCGCCATCAAATGCACCATTTTGAATATGTCCTTGCAATATCAAGCTTTAGTTCATCATACCACAAATTTTTCTATGGTGCATAATGTGGAAATATTTTGCTATGTTTTTGTAATTGGTGGTCTTTCATTAGTAGACCATCAAACGATATGGTAACCTTATAATTAGTGGCAATTGGGAGTAAAATTTACTGGCGATGGAATATGGCTAATGACTGGTATTTTATTTCACGAAGTGATGAGTACTTGATCCAATTATGTCTTCTTCTACTCAAAATAAGTACTTGATACAATAACCCTTTTTGTGGGCATTTTTATACTAGGTCTTGTTGGAGAAATGGTACAGGAAAAACATCTTTCTTGAGAGCTATGGCCATGCATGCTATAGAAGGGATACCGAAAAATTGTCAGATATTGCACGTCGAGCAAGAAGTGGTAGGTGACGAAACCACGGCCTTGCAATGTGTGCTCAATGCTGACGTTGAGAGGATCCAGCTGTTGAATGAAGAAGCCCACTTACTTGCTCAACAGGTTGCATTGCATCCCATACCTCCTAATTGTTCTATCTTCCTTTTTTTTTCTCTTTTCTTAAACGTGAAATGGCTACATTTTGTGGATTAAACTATCTATGTTTTCCTTTTTGTTTGAAGTTTGTGTGATGGGGGTGATTGGTTATTTCTAATTCCTTATATTATAAGCTTAAGTTACATGGAAAACTAAAGTGGAAGTTACTGGTACTTCAATGAATTCTTAATGGCACCTTCCATTTTGTTGGCGGTAATAGTTTCAATGATTTATGAACTTATGATGCAGAGAGATATAGAGTTTGAAGAAGAATCAGGGAAGAATTTGGATAAGGATTCAGATGCTGTTTCAAAGAGGCTCAAGAAATCTACAAAAGACTGGAGTTTATTGGTGCGGATGCTGCTGAAGCCCGTGCTGCTTCTATTTTGGCTGTAAGAGCTTCCCTCCTTATCATTTTGTACTATAGTAACAAATGTTTATGTATGTAATGATTAAATCTTTTGTTAATATATCCATATGGGGTCTGGATGTTTGTTTTTGCCAGTTGATGTGTCCTGCTCAACTGCACATTTAAGAAACACATTTGCTGTTTCATGTTTTATTGCCTTTTTTTTTAGCAGGCTTGTTATTCTGAATTGCCACAATTGAGGAATAGTTGAGGGTTTATTGAAGAACTGATTGATAAGTGATGACATTGAGTTGGCCTTTTTTTTTATATTGCACAAATTAATTATCAACCAATGTTCTTCTGGTCAAACCTGGATCATGTGGTTTTGGTGTGAACTTGAGAACTTACAATACACTGGTTGAATATGCGTCCTTGTTGCATTTTTTCTCTGGAATTTGTATGAACAATTAATGTTTTTAGGGACTAAGCTTTAGTCAAGAAATGATGCGAAAACCAACGAGGGCATTTTTCAGGTGGATGGCGAATGCGTATAGCACTTGCACGTGCTCTATTTATTGAACCTGATCTTTTACTTCTTGACGAACCAACGGTAATTTTTTTTTTTTACATTACAGAATAACATTTCTTATATGGTATGTGATATCTTATGGCTGTTTTTCCTTTTGTTGTTTTGTTCAGAACCATCTTGATCTTCATGCTGTCTTGTGGCTGGAATCATATCTGACGAAGTGGCCTAAAACTTTATTGTTGTATCTCATGCCAGAGATTTTTTGAATACAGTAAGTGAACAAATATGGTTTCTGTATTGATAAGGTCAAAGTACATAACTATGTTGCACACATGCGAATATAATACTTCGTCGTAAATGTATATACTTCTCATGACTTTTTTTATGGATAGCACAAAACATACTTATAAGAATAATTTGTTGAAAACATTGCTAATGAAACAATTAGTGGTTAGGAAGGAGGAAAATTTTGCATTGATGTCTATAAACATTCTCTTTCATAATAAGTATGTTGAAGATCTGGCTAAACTTAAAGAATATAAAAATATAAAATGCAGTTGTATTACAACTTTTTTAATGACAATTCTGGGTTTTAAAGGTTAGGCCAGGTCCGGCTTGTTGAAATCGGGTTCAGAACTCTGCTATGTTAGGTCCACAAGTGAAAATTTAAAGATAAAGAGCTGATGCTACAAATAAGTCCCAATGTCCAAGTGAATGGGTTTGGTGGAAATGATATTTTTCTTAGCGATTCTTTAGAATATATATCCATATATGCATCTGCATTCTGCGTATGTGCTGTGCAGCGCATGCATAGTGAAAACCACATTTTAAAACATTGCAATTAACCATTTCCAGGTAGTAACGGACATACTCCATCTGCACAACCAAAAGCTGACAGCTTACAAAGGTGACTATGACACATTTGAGAGATCACGGGAAGAGCTGCTTAAGAACCAGCACAAGGCTTTGGAAGCCATGAGAAAGCCCGCGCACATATGCAGGTCAGTTTTTCTGATTCTTAAAATTTGAAATTACTTTCATGTTTAATACAATTTCCTTAGCCATTTTCCATATGTTCAAAATTAAAATGAGGATCCCGAAGAGAAAAAAAAAATGAGGATTTGTAAAGATAGAACATTATGTACTGGTGTTGATTTTTAGAATCAGCAGTGCATACCTTTTATACTCGTAAGTTAGGCATACCTCAGAGCTGTATGGCTGAGTTTGATGACATACAAAGTACCTTATCTTAGACATTGTTGATGTGATTAATGACAGTAATCTGGTGTTTGTGTGCATTTCAGGCTTTTATTGATAAGTTCCGCTATAATGCAAAACGGGCCTCACTTGTTCAGTCAAGAATCAAGGTACTTTTTATGGCTTCTTGGTACTGATTTTGCCAATTTTTGTTCTATTTCCATTTCTCTACAGTAGAGAATATTTTGTTTCATATTTTTCTTGTACTATTTATTACTGGTACCCGATCTTAAACTCTTTCAGGCATTGGACCGCATGGGTACTGTAGATGCAATAATCAATGATCCAGAGTATGTTTAAGCATGTTTTTCACAAGCTTTTTGCACATTTCGTAGATAGGGAAATTTTTATTGATTTCCTCATTTTTCACTTCTTATTGTTCATTATCTCTTTATTTATGAATTATGAAGCTTCTCTTTTTGAGAACCTTACCTATTTTTGTCTTTGTGAAGCTACAAGTTTGAGTTTCCTACTCCAGATGACCGTCCAGGACCTCCGATTATCAGTTTCAGGTTTATTTTAAATAATTTTTACCGTTGAAACTTTTCCATATGTACTGCTGAGAAATTGTATATTGTATTTGTTGTCTTCAAATGCCAAAAGTAATAGGCAAATATTCAAACACCAGTATGGTGCAATATCTCGGTTTCATTATTTTTCATATTCTAATTTATGGAGTGCTTGCTTGTTTATGCAAGTGTATGCTGTACTTTATGCTTTATTTTGCTTTTTGCTTTGTTATTTCATTTGTTTCTTATATCTTTGGTGTAGCGATGCTTCCTTTGGTTACCCCGGAGGGCCTCTCTTATTTAAAAATTTGAATTTTGGTATAGACCTCGAAAGTCGCATAGCAAGTAAGTGTTCTTTAATTTGTTGTGGTTTTTGTTATTAATTTTGACCAATGGTTACAATGATATATTTTATTTACAGCATTTTGTGTATTAATGCTAATGGAATTGCTTCTTGTATCTTTGTTATGTTCAAATCAGCTCTTGATAAAATGACTCTTAAATCATCACTTTCTTTTCCATAGAGTGGCACTGAAAGTTAGCTATAATGTCATTTAAAATTTGCAGTGGTTGGTCCGAATGGCATAGGAAAGTCTACCATACTGAAGCTTATATCAGGAGAGCTGCAACCGACTTCTGGAACCGTGTTTCGGTCTCCTAAGGTAACTCCTTGCATCGAACTTAACGTTTTTTGCACAAATATTGAAAATTAGTCTTAAATGGGAACCTTCATATTCTCATATGATAAATGGTGGTTTAAGTGAATTGTCTCATTGGGATTATAATACTAAAGGTTGGCAATACAGTTGGGATTTAAATGAGCTTCATTGCTATACATAAAGCTTGAAGGAATCGTTGCCACCATATTAATTTTTTAATGTTATTTTCCTGTGCAAATTTTATCTATTTTGCTTTGAAAATGTTACAGGTTAGGATGGCTGTGTTCAGTCAGCACCATGTAGATGGCTTGATCTTTCAGCAAACCCTCTTCTCTACATGATGAGATGTTACCCTGTGAGTGCCTCAATCCTAACATACCGGAGTTCTCATTTTCATCTGGCATATGAATTCATTGGGCTTTTGGATGTACAACTGTAGTTATTATAAAGATATACTGATTAACTTGTTTTGTCGCCTTTAGGGTGTACCAGAACAAAAGCTGAGAGCTCATTTGGGTTCCTTTGGTGTCTCAGGAAGTCTTGCTCTGCAACCTATGTATACGTTGTCTGGTAGGCACTACTTCTATCATTATTCATTTATAAAATTGAGATATTTTCTATCAAATTTTCATTTATTTTGAATTTTTCTTACTGCTGCAGGTGGTCAGAAGAGCAGGGTCGCATTTGCAAAGATCACCTTTAAGAAACCACATATTATTCTTCTAGACGAGCCCTCTAACCATCTTGTAAGTTCATCTCTAGTCCAATAACTAGCCAACATTCTTGTGTTTCAGTTTTTGCATTATTTGCATATATTAAATGAATAAATGCATTCTTCATTTTTTTTTCCTATGGTTCTTGTTAGATTACTTATGAAGTTTGATTAACTGAATTTATAAACCTGTTTTTAGGATCTGGATGCGGTAGAGGCACTTATTCAGGGTCTGGTCATTTTCCAAGGAGGTGTCTTAATGGTTCGTCATTATTAATAATTTGCTTCAGCTGAAATTTGTTTGAATTTATCTAGTTTCCATGCTCATTAAACATTAAATTTAAAAAAAATAACCTTTAGGGTTTTAGGGAATTGCAATTTTGCTCCTCGCTGTTGGGTCTTTTGTTGGACCAAAAACAACTGTTGTACTAGTAAATTTGCATCATGATTACTAGAAGATTCATCTTCGAGAAAAGATTATTTATTTTGGTTAATGAGAATCATCTCAAGAGATGTTTAGCAAAATTTGCATCATTTTTCTAATGTCTAATGTTACATACTATTTACTTCGTATACCAAAAATAATTGAAAAGAGATGACTTAGAGCTAGGTTGATTTTAACTTAAATATTTGGTATTAATATTTGCAGGTTAGCCATGATGAGCATCTGATAACAAATAGTGTTGACGAGTTGTGGGCAGTTTCTCAGGGCAAAGTGACACCCTTCGCTGGTAATTTCCATGATTACAAGAAGATGCTTAGATCTGCTGCCTAAACTTCAATAAAATTAGTACAATGAGCGGAAAAAATATTGTTGATGCAGATCAATATTTAGATCCACAATTTTGTTTGCTTTTTTTTTCTCTTCTTGGAAATTAAGTCCTTGTTTTAATGCTACTGGCTTATAATAGAGGTTGGCTTATTAGATGCACAAAAAAAAATGAAAAGAAAAGAAAATAATTTGTTAAAGTATGTAAGTTCAGCTCCTCTTCCGGAAATTTTTTTTTTAAAAATTATATTATAAAATCAGTTCTCGTCTTCCGTGGCAATACTTATTTTTTATTTCAGAAAATATCATTAGCTATAAAGGTTTGTTAACCCTAACCTATATTTCAAGTCGAATAAGTAGTCAATGTCAAAATATGTACTACTTTTGGATGTTTATAGAGTTCCTCTAAAATGTTTCAAAGAAATTACGACGGACCTCTTGCTATAAATGGATAAATTTTTATGTCTGCTCATTTTTTTCATGATTATATTATCAGCTTGTTGGGCGTTCTTAAGTTTTGGGTAAAATATTTTGGGTTTGGAACTAGTGGACAGACAACCTTCCAGAAAGGGAAAAGAAAAAAATAAATTATAACAAAATGGATGGCTTTTCTAGATCGGTCTATTGGACTGTGTTTGGATGGTGGGAAGTGGGAAGAAGGAATAAGGAATAAGGAATTTTTTTTCAATAAATTTATTCCTAACCATCCAAACTTTTCACAAAAGTTACACACTTCCCAATAAATTTACCCCTTCTCAATAAATTTCTTCCCTTATTCCTTCTTCCTACCTTATTCTCAACACATCCAAACGGAGCTTTTTGGAAAAGAAATACTGCGGCGTAATAAACAACGTAGTTTCAAGCGCGGCTAACAATTTCTACAAAACAAGAGAAATATTTCTTGTTTCGATGATAAAAATGTTTTTTTTTATTATATCTTCTCAAATGTAACTGCCTTTATCTTACAAGGGAAAACTCCTTTTCAATGTGGAATTTCTTCAGGACTTATTATATATGATATATTATATTCTCAATTTTCAATTCTCTTCTTTATATTTTAATATCTTATTTTCTCTAGCCAACTCCTTTGTTGTCATTCCTTGCTTGCTTCCATCTGATGAATCTCTGACACGATTGAGAAACTCGTACAGGCGAAGCACATATAGAGCCTTCCAAGGTCTACACGAACGAGACACTCAAGGATTGATGACAAAGTATCCAAATCAAAATTACGATAAGAATTTAAAAAAAAAAATCAGTTTGATTATTTCTTTCCAAAATATAAAGAAAGAAAATTCAAGACCACTTTAAAAAAGTTTCCAAAACCATTCTTCCGGTCTCTATCTTTTATTAAATGAAAATAAGAACTCTCTCTATCCTCTTTGCACGCAATGGATGATGCATCATCTCCCAGGAAGAGCCAAAGCATGGCAACGGGACCATGCAAGAGGGCAGTGAACAGGGTCGGCACAATCATTTCATCGATTTTCTTCCTCTCTCTCAAGCACTGCTCCTGCCATGCTATGTCTGTGACCGAAACTCCTGATGACGACGAACACCAAGAGTCAACCGATGCCCGGCTGCTCATTTCCTCCAAACCCGTAGAGCATGATGCACGTGAGAGGAACTCGAGTCGAAGCAGTAACACCAGCCCAGACATCTAAGATGGTTTCTGCATGTATGCTTTGTATGTGCAAATTATTATTTATTAGATGCGGTAACCTTTCTACTAAGCTGTAGCACCAATAGTGCTATTCCTCTTTGTCAATATTTTCCCTCTCCTTTTCTTTTCATTCTCCTTTTTATGTTTTTTTATTTTTTGGGATTTGTGTAAACAAGATCAGGAGAATTGCAGGTAAATTTTTTTGCTGTGAATAATTCTAGCGATTTAAAGTCATGATACATCAAACTGTTAATATTATCTGTTTTGTAGCATATATTTATAAGGCACGTAACGAATTCTGTTTGCTTCGTAAATCATTGAGCGTTCAATAAAGATGAGAACCCGTTCCCCGTGAGTTTGTTTTGTACAGGAATATGTGGTCAAAATCTTATTTTTAAAACTTGTTTATATTAAAATTTAACTATAGCAAATAATTAAACTACATATAAGAAATATAAAATAACCAAAATACAAATGAAATGCATTAAAAACAAATATATATATATGTATATATATAATACTTTTTGTTATCAATAAAATACATTAAAAATTTATTTAAAAACATTAAAAACAATCATATTTTAACTCAAAATGCGTTAAGGCTAATAGTGTGTTTTGAAAAATCGAAGATAATATCGTTTTTTTGAAAGGCCGATATCAGTATCGGTTTTTCAAAGAACGATATCAGTATGGGTTTTCCAAAAACGATATTGCGAACTTATTTATATAATTCTGATTATTTTAGTAATATTTCCGAAATTTAATAATATTTTAAAATTTTTGGGCTTATTGCGCTGTCTTTGCATTAATTGGGCCCCAATTCCCAAAGTCATTTTGTGATCTGTAAGGCGCGTTCAGACCATTTTTTTGTTATCGGGTCGAGATCGATTCGAGAGGTTCAATAGCTTGTCACTCGATCACGTCAGTGTGAATACGGAGTTTATGAGGAATGGTGTAAAAGGATTCATTTGGTATCCGCTGCCAAACATATCTAAAACTGAAATGCTCCGTCAAGTCAAAAGAAATGCCTCGACAATCTCAGCTATGGGCTATGCCCCAAGAACCAAGTATTATTGCGGGTTATATTTTATTTCTGGCTATTAGGCTATATTTATTCCAGCTGGCACATCTACCGGCCTTTGACCGAAATCAGGTATTTTTGGAAATTTTTCGATATTTTCTCTCACAGAATCGGATATTGCTATTTCGGTCACTGTTCTAATACTTGATATTACCAGAATTTTTCGATAACCGGTAGATTATTGAAAACACTGATTTATTCACCTCCATTGATTCTGCGGGTTGCTCCCTGAGACCGTGAAAGAATTTATTATTAATAATATTTCACGAGAAGTGCTTCATTAAAGGAAATCAGTCCTATTATTTCACAGCAGTAAACTTTTTGACATTTGAGTTGACTGATCATTGATCAAATTGTATATCCTAGTTGTAGCGCGGAAGTAATTATGCTTAGTTGCTTACAGATGTGAAGAATAGTAGAGTTACAATTTGTCTCCGTAGTTATTATAATATTGGATACGTTATCTGATCTGCTTGATTGGAACCAAGCACGTCAAATTTATTTTTAAAGAGGTTTTAGTGGGAGTTTGTGATCTTAGTTAAATTTGAATTTGATGGACCATAGCATTGTAATTTTTATGGATGCATTTCTTAAAGTTGTTACTCTATATGTGTGCGCAAAATACTAATGCTAATTTTACATCATTTTCTTGGTTTCCGCAATCTGCACTTTCTGATTGTATGTTTTCGTCTTTGCGTAGTGTCTACACTATAGTCTTTTTTTGCCGAATCATGCAAAGCCTCATCATTTAATTCTCCTGAATGCATGTCCGGAAGAACAATTCTCAATTCTGAGATATTGGGGCGGTGATCGACTCTGCTCGGCAATTTAAGTTTGCACCAAATTTAACACTTCTTTTTTTTTTTTTTTTGGGCGCAAATCTGTTTAACATCGTTCAAGTTCAATGATAGGACGTGGATCGTATGAAGGCAAAAGATATAAATAAAATTCTCATATTGGGTGAGTCATTAATTTTTGAATGAGGCATGAAAGGAAACATAATCTTGCTTGATACATGTGATAATTAAATTATATTTTCAATATTCTTTGTAAATTTATTCTCAACTCATAGCTTGACCTACCTAATCAAATTTGTTGTATCTTTTTTTCCCGACAGACATACCTCGTTTTTTTTATTTTTTTATTTACATATAGTCCTCCATTTTTTGTATTTTTTTTAAATTAATAAAAAGGATGGCCTACATAAGTATCCCTGAGTCGGCCTTTTTCTCTACATCATGATTATTAATTGCAGTAAACTCTTGACTCTTCCAAACACACTATTGTTGGCCTTCCAGACACGCCTCGAGTACCTATAAATAGTGTACTAATTAAATGTCTTCGTCTAAAAATTGTTTTAGGTACAATTAGGTAATAGTTTCACTTTTGTGATTTTGTCGATCGAAGTTCACAAAATTCATTGGGTGCGTTTGGATAGGTGTGGGAAGAAGGAAAGAAGGAAAGAAGTGGGAAGAAGTATTGGGAAGTGTGTAACTTTGTGAAGAGTTTGGATTGTATATAATTTTTTTTATTCTTCTTCCTTCTTCTTCTTCTTTCTTCCAACGATCCAAACACACCCATTAAGATTTTCCGACTCTTCTCATAAAAAAAACCCGAATTGGTTGCTCAGTGATACCATACTCTCCAAATATTGGGTGTGTTTGGCAGCGCACGCGAACAGCTTGTTCGCGAACAGCGCCAGTTCGCAGGTACCAAACACACCACGAACTGCGCGAACTACCCCTATCCCTTGTTTCTACTTTTCACGCGAACTGCACGAACTCTGGGTCGCGAACTTCTTGGGTTGCGAACTCACTGTTCGCGTGAGTTCTCAAACACACCCATTATGAACTTGTTATGAACAAAATATTGTCTCTTGAGCTATATATAATTTGATTATGCTAAATATCCTCTACTGTTCTACATAATTTTAAATCGTTATTTGACCAACATATGAGCACTAATGGCAAAATGTTGGGTCTTTGACTTCGCGCGGGTTACATTTTTTTTATATTGAAAAATAAATGCACAATTTTAAAAGCATTTTCATGTGATTGAAAAAACAAATGTGAGATTAAAACATTAGGGGAAAAAAGGAGCAAAAAAAAAAATTTGAGTTGTTTCTGGTGTAGCTTAAACTTATGTCTCAATTGTCTTGAATTCAAGTTATTTCTGGATCTATGTTGACTCGTGATTAAATAAATTCAAAATGGTGGAAGAATTGAGTCTCTATCATATTCGAATGAATCGGTTTTATGTTGTCTTAATTCAAGTCCATCCAAATTAAATTATTTGTGGTTTGGTCATTTCGTGTTTTGTTTTCTATTTCAGTCAAAGTATCTTGGATTCGAGTTGTTGGAGTTTGGATCATCGTCATTAATTCAGGTTTTCTAGTATGATCGAAATTTATTAGTTTAACATTTCAGGATATCAATCAGATCTGTTTTTTTTTTTTTGTGCTAGCTAATCGAGTCGGACAATTTTTTGGAATCAGAATTTGCCACTTTTTTTTAAAAAAAGAAAAAGACATTTGTTTATTTGGAGATGTGCTCTTTTTTTTAAAAAAAAAAAACTTTTCCCACAGATAGCATTATTTTTTTTTCCAATAATTTCAACAAACAGGAGGAAGTTATCTTTGATTTGTTATTGGTTTGGGGAAAATAAAAACGTCTCCCGAAGCGAAGTGAAAATTTCTTCCCTTTTCTTGACAGCCACAACTAAGGTATGAACCCCCCCCCCCCCCCCCCCCCCCCCCCCCCCAAAAAAAAAAAAAAAAAACCGAATAGAAAAATTAAGAAGAAGAAGAAGAGAAACAACCAGAATACTTTTGTCGCAAATAAAACCTTGGTACATAGCTGTCTCCCTACCTTTAAAAAAAAAATTGGTACATATATTTTCAGCAAGTATACAGTTTTGAAGATAAATTGGAGGTCAAGCCACCAACTCAGTAAGTACACATTAATTTAAGCTTGGTGATAATTAATATATGTTCCGTAACTATAACACACTATTACTACGCTTGACCCTGTTCACTTCAAGTATCAATAAGTTGCCTATACAAATTCTAGCTATACAAGTGCTGAAAAATTTAGAAATATCAAACTAAAATAAAATATAGGAACACAAATTAAGCTGATCAATTGTGAAGTGGATTTGGCCCTTGAGGGATCGTTCTATGAGAAACTTCATAAACCCCGGGTTGGCCACTGTCTCCTATCAACTTCGTAGAAGAAGAGTATTCACCACCGCCAGAGTTTTTCTCTCTTCCTTCCTTGATTGTTCTTAGACCATAGCTTAAGATAAACACTTGAGCAAGAAGAAGCAATATGAAAAGAAAGTGTAGTGCTTTTGTGGAAGAAGGTTTTTGAAACTTCATGGCGTATGGTGTGAGAAGGAGGAGGAAGGAGAGAGGTTGCGTGCAATTAAGTGTAGATGTGTCATGTATGTAAGTATTAATAGAGTGCGACGAGATAGGTGGTACCCACAGAGGAGATTACGAAAAGAAAAGTTGATTGTATGATCTAATATGATATTAATGTATTGTACTAGCTTCTTTTATTTAACCGCGTTTATTCTAGCTGGTCGAACAAGTTTCAAAGAGATGACATTAATTGACAAGTTGCATGCTTTGCTGTTACTAATTTATCAAAGTAAATTTGTCCCATCAAAGTTCAAACTGTCTATTTGAGTGAATTGAATATTAAATTTGATTAGTCCTAGGCTCCGTTTGGATAGGTGTGGGAAGAAGGGAAGAAGAGAAGAAGTGAGAAGAAGTATTAGGAAGTGTGTAACTTTGTGAAGAGTTTTGATTGTTTATAATTTATTTTTTTCTTTCTTCATTCTTCCTACTTCTTCTCAACGCATCCAAACGGTGCCTTAGGTACTAAATTTTCCAATCGTCTTTAGGGTATGAAAAAAAAAAGTGTTAGTGTGATCTTCTACATCAATAAAAATAGTTGTCCAAGTTTGTCAAAAAGTTTATTTTCTAAAATATCTTTTTTTGAAAAAAAAGTTGAGTTATTGAAGCACAAATAGTAGTACTTGATATTAATAATAGAAATTCAGTAATCAATTTTCAACAAAATATGAAGTTTATTGATATATAAAAAGTAAAATTAATGGACAAGGGATTAATTCGACAATTTTGACAACAATCAAACATAACTTGTACTTTCAGAGCTATCACATTTATAATAATTTGATCTGTATAGTATGTGCACATATTAATGATATTATGCATACGAAAATTAATAAATTTGGGTCAATTTTTATTGTTTATCAAGCAACTTATAATTTTTACAATGTTTCACATTTAACGGTCTAAAAGAAAATATCTTATGATATGCAAGTTGCATAATTTTAATCCACAACCAATCAAAACGGCCGACAAGACATCTATCATATCTATAAACTTTTTTTTTTATCTGAATTGAAAGATATTATCAAGATTGTAAAATTAATGCACCGTCAATGAATCTCAACCATAAATGTATCATCCAGATTCCTATTTTTATCACATTTGAGTATAAGTATTTGACAGACATATTTAGTGTTAAGTTTCCATTATGCTCGTCTGCTTGCATATTTCCAATATAGAAATGAAAATACACAATATAGAAGATAAGGACGAAGTTCAATGTCGACCAAAGTTAGGCCACAAGCCGACAACCCATCTTTTATCATAGCAACAATCCGAGGCCGATTTACTTGATTAGTTTAACTGTATAAGGGTCAATTGACCTCATTTCTTAAAAATTGAACAAAGTTTTATATGATTTTTACTTTAATTGATGTAATTTCTATAAAGAAATTAAAATTTATTCCCATTTTATTAAATTTCTCACTATGATTTTAATTTTAATTTTTAAACAAACTTATAAAGTTTGGATATAAAACTTGTAGATCTTTATTGTTCATCTTTATTCGAAAATTGTTTAACTCTATCTAACAACAATTAATGTTTGTCTGATTGAAGAGACTAAGACTTGAAGTACATTATACATGCAAAGTTTATTAGTTTTGATCCCTCTGAACTCATGGTTTTTTTAAATTAAAATATTAGTCTTTACAACTTGATATAAACACGAGTAAGAGAAATAGTAAAAAAAAAATAAAATAGGTATGATGCCACATAACTTACCAAGCCAGATAATCTCAATTAGTGTGATAATAATTTTACACATTTTTTTTTTACAACATTGCATGAAGAATAAGAAAAACAGAGAAGAAACTCAATCCTATATTTTGTCATAAGTAAAAGTTAGATTGGTTGGGGTTGAATGAAATAATTATGCAATTGCCCCTCTGTAATAGGAATATCTTCTGCAAATTTCCACAATAACGGGGATGGTTTTGTAATAATAGAGAAATTAGCATTGTTGCTATTTGTTTGTGGGGTTAAGATATGTCTGAACAAAGTACAGACTAATCAATTCCGTGGGAATGTGTGCATTACCGTGATCCAAATCTTCTCTAGAAAGATTCTTTTCAACAGGATGAAACTTGTGCATGTTTCTAAACTATTATTGCTCCAAATTTGACTAATGCGGATTAGGTAATTATAGTACATGATTTCCGCTTTGTCCGAGACTATACAAGGTACAAGAGAAAAATATTGAGCGTTGGTAACTTGTTAGATTGGTACTAATTATGAAGGTCAGCGAACAAGTTTTATATTCAGTAAATAAAGTTCAATGTAGCCCCTTCCAAACAATTAAACTATTGCTTTTGTTTTCAATCCTTACTTGAAAAATTGGATCACATTATCCTGCTTTCTCGATCTAGATCAATGGATATAAAACAAATACTTATTTACCAACATCATTAAAATTCCATACATCAGCAGATTGACCTAACACAACATTGAGGTATGCTAAGTGCTATTCATCCCAGTGGAATTGCAATTGCTGAGTTTGATTGTCACTTTTAATGAGGGTCCGGGGATCACGATGCTCCCATATAAATCAATAAATGCAATGGCATTAATAAAGGGAAAGAAAAATCCAAACCTCAGTACTTTTCCCTCGTCTATGTAAATCATTTTTGCATTGCTTCTGTTGAAATCGACAACCAAGTGTAATTTTGATATTTCTCAGCAAGAGAAACTGAGAAATGGAAATCATATCAGCATTAAAACTCAAAGAAAAACAAAAAAAGGAAAATCTTTGAATTGGCCACTGAATCAAAGGCGCCAACAACAAAAAAAAAAACAAATATCATTTAATATGAGTCTTAATGTCATTTGAGAAATAATGTTTTAATTGAAAAGTGCCCAGTAAATGGGTGAGTCATGAACAAGCAAGAATAGCTTTATGTAGATTAACTGTAAGTATTGAAATTATGAGAAAGGCAATCAAATCAAAGCAAAATATTTCCAATTTGAACTTCAACACCCACCATAACCAAACAGAACCTGAATTATGATCTAGAAATTTTGATTTATCAGATAGCTTAGAATGCAAAATAACAGAAGAAGAAAACGGCAGAAATCTAACGTATTCCAAGGACATAGAGTGGATTATTCTGGTTAGTGTGCACTAGAAACCAGGATGGATAGATTTAACAAGAGAACTAAATTTTCCAAAAAAGACATATTTTTATACAATTTTGAGAATTGCTGAAAACAGTATAAGCTAGCTGCTAGCAGGACTTTAGTTGAAATCCACAATTTTTCGACATGCTGGCTTTTCTTATAACTTCTGTTATTCTGCATATGTTTGGATTTCTTATTTGTAGGAATTTGAAATCACAAGTTGCAGCACTCTATCTTGAACAAAAGCTAAATTCCAGAGACTTGAATAAAGAATAGAGAAATACAAACAATGTGTGTAACTCATGAACTTGGAATGGTTTCCAGTGTTGCTTTAACACCATCGTGGAATGAAGTTGGGTTTGTACCAAGAAATTCCACCAATCTTGTTATATCCATTGATATATCTGCAGGGGATAAAACCCCTCGATTAACCTGCAATATTATAATCTTCAATAATCAGTATAGTTCCTGACATATGCTGCTGCTGCTGCATCTGTTATTATTGTTGTTCATTAATCCACATGTACATATGACATTTCACTGAAGTAACAGAATTGTAACGAGTCTGAACCATGTTGATAGTAGGAAAGAAGTTACAATCCCATAATTCCATGGAATTTAACATATTGCAGGACCATTTTTCTATACAGCGCAAGTAACTGTATGTTCAGAGTCTCATTTCTCATTTGACTTTTGGGCCTTTTTCTTTCTGAATTTGTCTTTTGTACACGAATTGCAGTTGAATTAGGTACACCAACATCGGAATACCCTAAGAGATTTTCAGTACAGGCATATTAACAAGGTACATTTGACTATAGGCACCTATTAAATGACAATTACTCACATGTTGCAACTACTTGACAAAGGTTGGTGATGCTAGGATAGAGAAATGAGAGAGTAAAAAGAGGGGTCACGAACCGAAGAGGCAGAAACTGATTTGATGAGGGAGAAACTATATCCTCTGTGGAGAGCAACTGACTTGGCCATTTCCACTCTTGAGACCCTATCTGGGCCCCCAGCATTTATTACAAGTTGCATCTTCTTTCGATCTGTTGAATTTGGGATGCTTTAGAAAGTTAAATGTTAAGGTCAATTTAAATTGAACTGTTCACAACAAAAGAGTTTACAACGGGGAAGGTATCACAAAGAGTGGTTTTGTATTGCTGCAAAATCTATAGGTACCACAGACATCAAGTGAAATGAACTAGGAAAATCATAAGTGCACCTCCATGGTCCTTGTCACCCATATTTTGTTCAAAATTGTCCAGTCTTCTCATCATTAACAAGAAGAATTAAGGAGAAATTTGCAGTTTGGGTGTCTTTCTTTCTTGTAAAAACAAAAGGTGATAGTGGAGGCTGGGTAAGAAAGTGTAATTCTCATGCTTTTTCAAGTATAGCATACTGACAAAAATCTTGTGTGCCGGATGGGCACACATGATGTTTTTCTGGTTTTGCAGGATCACTATATATGCACAAAATAAACATTCCAGTAGAAGAAATATACCTGATATCCATGTATTTGTCAGAGATGAGATAGTGTGTACCATATCTTTGACATAAATGGGGCATCTATATTCATCGTAGAAGAAATCAACTTCTTTGCCTTGTGAGAGAACGTTATCCATCCACTACATTTGAGAAACAAGAACTACTAATTGATGCAGGTTGCTGGATTTCAGCTTAATTGAATAAAGGAGCAGCACCAAGGTTCAATTTTGACTAAGTTTAGCTTGATTGCAACATTTTTTTATTTACTTATTTTTTAGATAGGTTATTTGAACATTTGGGTTCTTCTGGCTCTATGATTGCTAGCAAAGATGATATACTAAAAAGTTGCGTATATAAGAAAACCAAAGACCTGAATAGGAAGGGACCTAGCAACCGGAGAGAGAGTCTGTGGTCCATAAATAATGCTGCTTCTTAAAATAACATAGTTTTGAAATGTTTCACTAATAAGCTTCTCTGCTGCAACTTTAGATTTTCCATATATGTTCACTGGAATAGTCTCATCCTCCTCTTTGTAAAATGATTTCACACCTTCATAAACTGTTAATTATTGATCCTGATCAGGCCTTATTTCAGGAATGAAAACAAAATGAATTAACTGCAAAAGAAACTTAATCAGGCCCTTAAAAAAGGCTGCAAAAGGGAAAGCTAAGTAAACACTTCCAGCATAAGTTAGCAGAGATATTTCTAATGTATTGTGGCTCGTTAGGCTACAACAAGGAATTTCTCATTTTAAGGGGTATATAATATTTCAGGCATTCAAAAAATAGGCAAATCATTTAAATATTATGAATTAATGGCAACTTCAAAAAACAAAATGTTATAGTAATTTGGATTGTTAAAAAATAAATTTGCCGATGATGGTCAAACACTATATTTTATTTCTGTACTTTAAAAAAGGCAGACACATCATTTGTATGTTTGGTCTGTACATGATATTAGTACCGTAATTTACAAAATAAAAAATGTGCACAATAAAGACATACCTTGATCCGTGGAGAGATGGATGAGAAGAGAATTGTCATTTCGAGAATCAAGTAACCATTTTACAAGAGAAGAAGGTTGATTGGTCGCCATGGCCGTATCTGGATCCATTTCACAAGCACGCGGTACAGACATGGCCGCACAGTTCACCACTATATCAGGCTGAAAGATCATTTATACAAATTGTTTTCATCAATACATTTTACCTTTTATTCTACTGCATTTGTGATTTTTATAAAGAATTCTCTATCTGAGAATCCGATTGGTTCAGATCTATAATCAACAAAAGCGCAAATCTAGAACAAACAAGAAATTCAAATTATGTCTACAAGGTGTTCGACGAAATGCGGACCTGGCCGAAGGAGGCTGAAACGGCACTGAAACCTTCTCCAGTTCGGACGTCGACTTGAAAAGATTTGACGCAAGGGAGTGCGTCCAGTAGCTCCTGCGGAGGGATCGGACGGTGGTGGGTGAATGCGATGTCAAGGGAACTGGAGGTTGTCAACAGGTACTGGAGAAGGTGCTGGCCCAAGTAGCCTGTGCCTCCCACCACCAGAATTCTTCTTCGGTTCTCCATTTCTTCTTAGTTATGTACAATTTGTTTCCGGTGGAATGGAATGCAAGTTTTATTCATTACCTTTTGTTATTAGAACTTTTGTTAGGATTCAGTACGCTTGAAAGTTGAAGTTGAAAACGAGACCAGATCTTTTGCTTGAAAATGAAAAAGAGGAAGTAGAGTGATACTGGATCTTATGCGGAGCTTCTGATGTGATTTTTTGTGCAGTTAACACTTGATTAATATTTTTTTTTCATATTTTTCAATACACGTCATTTTTAGATGCAAACTTCCCTTGTGTAAAATCTATACGCTTTTCATCAATGATTACTGATTTGTAAGTAATCCCCCATCTTCTCATTTTTGTTTCGTTATGCTGTAAAAAGTTAAGAAACTTGATTAATTTATGTAATAAGTTGGGTATTACATCCAAAGTTTAAGAAACTTGGGTGCATTTGCACGTTAGGGATAAATATTTTTTGCATGTTGCAAAGCCGTCTCTGGTAAAGTATACAAGTTGTTAAAAGTAGACATAGACGTGCCAAATATGAAGGTAAAAGGTGATTTAAGCATTCAATTAAATGTTTAAGTTTTGTTCATTTGATCGAGCTTGATAATTGTCACTGTTTTATAGAAAATATATTTCTATTTTCAAATGCAACGATTCTGAGTTGAATTCATCTTGCGTGAAAAATCAAACCAAACAAAAACTGTCTTAGGAAAAGGCTCGTGAAGTTATAACAACAACAACAACAACTAAGCCTTTTGTCCCAAACAAGTTGGGGTAGGCTAGAAAGAAACCCAACAAGAGAACACATCCAAGAACAAGAAAAAAAAAAAAAAAAAAAAAAAAAAAAAAAATACAAAACATAAAAATACTAATAGTAAGACTAGCCATACTAATAATAATACCTCTAATAATAATAGTAATAGTAGAAATCTAGACCTCGACCGTGACCTAATAGAGGGACCTACAAACCTATGGCATCGCTCCTACCCCTAAGTTCCTACGTCATGGCTCCGGTACATGAATTGCTAACTTCCAAGCGCTCCTATCGATCGCCAACTCCTTGGAGACGTTCCATTCTTTAAGGTCTCTTTTCACCGCTTCTTCCCATGTCAATCTTGGTCTCCCTCTCCCCCTCCGGGTGTTCTCGAAATGATTAAGAATTCCGATACGTACCGGTGCCTCTGGAGGTCTGCGTTGGATATGTCCAAACCATCTCAAACGATGTTGGATCAACTTCTCCTCTATTGGTGCGACCCCAACCATATCTCGTATGTCATCATTTCTAATCCGATCTTTCCTCGTGTGACCGCAGATCCACCTCAACATACGCATCTCAGCTACACTCATCTTCTGGACATGTCGTCTTTTAGTAGCCCAACATTCTGCGCCATACAACATCGCAGGTCTAATCGCTGTCCTGTAGAACTTGCCTTTTAGCTTCTGCGGGACTTTCTTATCGCATAGGACGCCTGATGCTTGTCGCCATTTCACCCACCCCGCTCTTATCCTGTGACTAACATCTTCATCTATCTCGCCATCGCTCTGCAACATCGACCCTAAATATCGAAAAGTATCTTTCGTAGGTACTACCTTCCCGTCTAGACAGACATCTCCGTCCAGTGGTCGTATCCCACTAAACTCACACCCCATATACTCCGTCTTAGTTCTACTAAGCCTAAACCCTTTGGACTCTAGAGTTCGTCTCCACAATTCCAATTTCCTATCGACCTCCGTCCTACTCTCATCGACTAACACCACATCGTCCGCAAAGAGCATACACCAAGGAATCTCTCCCTGTATATCCTTCGTGATCTCATCCATCACTAAGGCAAAAATATACGGGCTCAAAGCTGATCCCTGATGTAGTCCTATTTTAATAGGAAAGTCACTAGTTACACTATCACATGTCCTGATGCAAGTAACGGCACCATCATACATGTCTTGGATGAGGGTAACATACTTTGTGGGACTTTCTTCTTTTCTAGTGCCCCACCACATAACTTTCCTTGGCACTTTGTCGTATGCTTTCTCCAAATCAATGAAAACCATATGTAGATCCTTCTTTCGCTCCCGATATCTCTCCATCAATTGCCTTATTAGGAAGATGGCCTCCATGGTCGACCTCCCAGGCATAAAACCAAATTGGTTTTTCGAAATGTTTGTCATCCGTCTCAAGCGATGTTCTATCACTCTCTCCCAAAGCTTCATTGTATGACTCATAAGCTTAATCCCTCTATAGTTTGTACAGCTTTGAGCATCCCCTTTATTCTTGAAGATTGGTACTAGAGTGCTTCTCCTCCACGCATCTGGCATCCTATTTGATCGGAAAATGTTATTGAATAGTTTGGTTAACCAAACTACAGCCACATCTCCGAGGCACCTCCATACTTCGATTGGTATGTTATCAGGTCCTAGAGCCTTACCTACTTTCATTCGTTTTAAGGCTTCTTTCACCTCGGACTCTTGAATTCTCCTAACAAAACGTCTATTGGAGTCATCAAAGGAGTCGTTCAACACAATTCCTAAGTCGTCATCCTCTCCATTGAATAACTTGTTGAAGTAATCCCTCCACCTATTCTTGATCTCGTCGTCCCTCACTAAAAGCCTATCAGTCTCGTCCTTGATGCACTTCACTTGGTTTAATTCTCTCGTCTTCCTATCTCGAAGCTTGGCTATCTTATACATGTCCTTCTCACCCTCCTTCGTACTCAGCTTCTGGTATAGATCCTCATAAGCCCGACCTCTTGCTTCGCTCACAGTTTTCTTTGCATTCTTCTTGGCCAATTTGTACTTCTGCGCATTGTCGTCGGTCTTGTCATGGTGCAAGCGTTTGTAGCATTCTTTCTTTTCTTTAATAGCTTTCTGCACTTCGTCGTTCCACCACCACGTATCTTTGGGTTCGCGGTTGCTTCCTCTAGTAACTCCAAGCACTTCCGTAGCTACCTTTTGAATGCTAGCTGACATATCTTCCCACATCTTGTTTGCTTCTTCACCTGCTTTCCACGGACCTTCTTCAATCATTCTCTACCCCTAAAAGTATGAGACACGTCTCCTTTGAGCTTCCACCACTTCGTCTTCACAACTCGAGCGCCTCTACCTACTCTAGAACGTAGCGGAAAGCGAAAATCAGCAACCACAAGTTTGTGTTGTGAGACGACACATTCCCCAGGTATAACCTTGCAATCCATGCAGGCTCGTCTGTCCTCTCTCCTAGCAAGAACAAAATCAATCTGGGAAAAGTGTTGGGCACTACTAAAGGTAACTAAGTGGGATTGTCTTTTTCTAAAGAAGGTGTTAGCTATCATGAGGTCGTAAGCTATGGCCAAGTTCAAGAAGTCCTCACCTTCTTGGTTCCTATCGCCATACCCAAAACCCCCATGCACCCTCTCAAACCCTCCACTAGTTTCACCTACATGTCCATTGAAGTCTCCTCCGATGAAGAGCTTTTCAGTGGTTGGCACACTTCTAATCATACCATCTAAATCTTCCCAGAATTGGATTTTGATGGATTCACTTAGTCCTGCTTGTGGTGCATAAGCACTAATGACGTTCAAAACTAAGTCCCCCAAAACTAGCTTCACTAGAATGATCCTATCCCCTTGTCTCCGCACGTCGACAACTCCACTCTTAAGGCTCTTGTCGATTAAGATACCTACTCCATTCCTGCCCCGTTCTTTTCCAGTGTACCACAGCTTGAAACCGGTGTTCTCCACTTCCTTTGCTTTTTGACCCGTCCACTTTGTCTCTTGTACGCACAAGATGTTCACACGCCTCCTAATCGCCGTATCCACTAACTCTCTTAACTTTCCTGTTAGAGACCCTACATTCCAACTACCTAAACGAATCCTACTCTCACTGACTATCTTCCTTGCCCCCCGCACCCGTCGTGAAAAGTGCGAAGACCCTTGCTTACTTGCCACTACATCCGGGCGCTGATGTAGCGCGCCACTAAGGGAGTGACGATCCGGCCCCTTGCTCACTTATCACCTTATCCGGGTTCCGATAAGGCGCGCCACTAAAGGGGTGACGACCCGGCCCTTGCTCATTTATCATCTCATCCGGGTTCCGATAAGACGCGTCGCTAAGAGGGTTACGCCCCAACGAAAAGTAATTGGGTTTCATTTCCATAGAGATGACTGGGATTTTTACGTTGGCTCGCCTAGCCTATCACAACCCTCCTCCTTTTACCCGGGCTTGGGACCGGGCTATACTAAACAATGCAACCAAAGCTTAGTATAGGCGGAGTTAGGCTCGTGAAGTTATGATGCCTTTTTTTGCCTTTGTGGTGGATACTGATCCATTATTTTGTGTGTGTATATATATATAATGTGGCAGACGTGTGGTGTGTGTGTGTGTGTGTATAATGAGCCAAGGAGCACTGATATTGGCAAGAATATAGATAGGTGGGGATATGGCAGTATTTCATTTTTCACAAAGTTCTGCTTGGGCCATTTGTGACTGAAGTTTCAGATTTCCATTCAACTAATAGAGTTGTACAAACGAACAAGACTGCCCTACATACAAAATAATTAATAAAGGATCAACATAACTTAGTTAATGCATTATCATCATACAAGTATATATACATAACATTTCTTTAGTTTTACTTCCTTAAACGGGCACTTCTTCTAAGGGATCCAGCATTGTTAGAGGAAGATGCTTCTGTCCTCTTTCCTCGCAACCGCTTGGCAGGCTGCATGAAAAACAATCCATTATTTCAAATCACCAGGAACTGACAACATTCATCCACTCGTTTGATTTTATTAAATGAAAATGCAAAAGATGTCGCTCCCCAAAATTAAGTAAATTCAGCAGCCCCATAACAAAATGTGATAGCAACCTGGACAGTAAGGGGGTTTGAAAGATATTTACACCAGCCAAGAATAATAACTGAGTTTTATGGAATTTTAGTAAATTATCTTTGACGTTACATTGCCTTGACAACATTCACTAGGGTTCCAAATGCAACTTTTTTCCTGCCATTCTGACATGTTAATTTCCGAAAACGTTTGTCTGCTTTTATTTTATACACCAAGTAAACATTTTATTGGTGAATTCATTTGTCAATAAACTTAAGTGCAGTCACATTCCAGCGTAGTGAACCAAACTTTTGACTGGTAAAAATGTCAATTCATATTCACTGCTCAAGTTGTCTTATTCCTTTAGCATTCCCCAAAAGTCGTGGTGCAAAGTTTGCAGTATTTATGAACAAGCTGAGCTAAACAAAATTAATATACTATGTACACAATAGAACAGCAGATATATAGGATAGCAAGAAAGAGAGAGACAGAAAATTAAAGAAGGTGACAGGAGGGAAAAGCAAATTACTGTTCTGACAAGGCGCTGGATGAAGAGGATCTCCTCTTCAGTTCAGAATGGTTGGATTGTCGTGCATGGGTGGCAAACTTAGTCATGAATTCGAAACAGAGAGCTTTGAGGCGGGGGCAATTGTGCCTCTCTACTAAATTGAGTGTATCTCCAACAGTAGCAAGTGTCATGTTTTCGCACAGCTTATCTTCGCACATTAACTTCAACTTGTCAACTCCGTACCGATCGGCCACTGCGAGCAA